>JAXGGA010002707.1:0-116251 GCA_038373865.1 Uloborus plumipes
TTGTGTTGAATAGTCCATTTATCCAGGAAGGCTTTAGGCTATAGGAGTTATTGTTATAACTAAAAATAATAATGTAAAAAATAATAAACTCTACGAAAAGAATTAGTTTCCTCTCTTCTCGAGAGATGGCGCTCATAAAGAGTATTGCTAAGCTTTTGCAACTGTGGAGGCGCCCTCTACATTCAATGGTTTACAATCACGCAGTTGCTCTAAGGGCTTAGTTGCATCCATGATTCGCCTTTTAATGTGGATTAGTTTCCACTCTTCTCGAGAGATGTCGTTCGTTAAAATTATTTTTAGACTGTGTAGAGCTCTGGTTGACAATTGCTCTAGCCTCGAGAGTCTTGCCTCTTGCCACATGGCTCAGATCACGAAATGGTTTTCGTGTTTTTCTTTGATATTCAGGTATATAATTTGTTTTGTAGGATTTTTCTATTTACTTTTGTCTTCCTTATTTCTGCATTGTTAGTATTTGTTCTTCATTTGTGGTTGTTCTTTGTAACTTTATTATTATAGTGTACCTCAGGTACTTAACTAAGCACATAATTTAAAACCATAGTATATTTATATAGGGTATTGTTTTCTTATTCTTTTGACTTTTTTTTTCTTATGTAATAGGTAGGTAAGTAGGTTTCAAATGAGTCAAACCTTCTTTTTTTTTAATGATTTAAGATAGTTACTAATCTAAGTAAATAATATGATTCGTCATATTTTTGTAACGTTTTTACTATTTTGTATCATTGGTACTAAACACATAATTTAATTGCATAGTATTTTTATATTGGGTAGTGTTTAATTATTCTTTTAACGTTTTTTTCCTTATGTAGCACATATATACGTCAGTGTATAGTCCCAACTTATATCCAGTATAATACAAATGAATTCTTTTTTCATCATTTTTTGTACCAGTATTGTTAATTTTTGTTCAGATGTAGCCCGTGCTACGCCGGGCCACGCAGCTAGTAGAAGTATACAAGTACAACAACTCTTTTACAATCAAAAAAAAAAAAAAAAAGAAATATTCAAAATTTTCGATTCTTTAAGAAATAAGACAAAGTTTTTCTGATGAGAAAAGGGATTACAAAACAAAGCTAGAAAACCGTTTTATTGCTATACATTTGCAAATTCAAAAATGCTCCCCAATAAGAACAAAACTTTAAATTCCTTCTCTAATTCTGTACACTTCTTGGTCAACTTTTCAGCTGTTTCAGTACGGGTATAAATTCCCGAATCTGTCCATAAAGCTACCATGATTTGATTTGTTAAGACGCGCCAGTGTTTGGACAATCTCTCGAACACTTTCTTCCTTGTTTAATTCGGCATCTTTGCCACCCATGTCTGTTTTGACCCATCCAGGACACATGTTCACCACCAGAATTTCCTTTTCTTTCAAGTTAGAAGCAACAATCTTCATGGCCATATTCAGGGCAGCCTGGAAAATAAAACAAAACACATTCATTTAGTATAATTGAGAAGTATACTGTCCGTCCGTGAAAGCCGCGCCTAGTACTAGCAAACCATTCCACTTTAAAGAGGGGTGACTGGTTGTGAGTGGGAACTTTCCGAAGTTTTCAATTCAAAACTTGCATTTGCTATCCTTTTGACACATTCAACTAAACTATGTATTTGAAATTAGCATCGTTCTACGTTGCTTGATACTGCTCAAAATGCTTCCCTTATTGTTATCTTACTTATCACCCCTGTTTTAGTAAGATCAGAGAAAACCTAACGCTGCGTAAATACGCAGAAGGTTTTTTTTTATTTTTTATATACAGAAGCCATCAGCTTCGACATACATGAGGACTGCGTACTATGCGCCTTGCCTCCTGACAAACACAGGACAGATTTACGGCACAGAGAGGATGAAATAACATCCATGGGCAAGGCGGGACTCGAACCCGCGACCACTTGCTTACGAGGAGAATACTCTACCTCTAGGCCCACGTGGCCCCACGCAGAAGGTTTTCGTTTCGTTTCGTTTGGGGCTATATGCCCAGGTTTTTGATGAGGACTACAATCTAGTGTCTTGCCTCCATTACACATGATTTTTATTACATATATCTTGTACAGACAATGTATGAAAGAGTTACATCACAAAGGAAGGAAAGTACATCCGGAGCGAGGGTGGGAGTCGAACCCACCGTCTCAGAGTTATCGGCTACACGCCTTAGACCGCTCGGCCACTGAGACCCCCAAGAAGGTTTTACCTTCAGAAAATCAGACAGTACCTTGCTGATTTTGTATCCAACCGCTGCCAAAGTTTGAGGGTAATACGTGCCAGTATTAGTAATACTTCCGAGAGATGACGTGATGTTGAGTACAGCAGCTTTGGAGGCTCTCATGGGGCCTGGAACTCTTGCAGCAGCCTTCTCAAGAAGCGGCAACATTACCTAGAAGAAAATATACTGCAGAGTTAGGCTATTTTCATACAGGTAGCGAAAAAAAAATCGTCTGTTGAAATGGATCATTACTTGTGAATATATCTTCAACAGCTTATATAGTGTTACTTCCTTAACGAAACTCGTATTTTAATTACCTGGGAGTGACAAGGGAAACTAAGGAAGGTGCAAAACATTTTAATATAGTATTGCAAAAAAGTTTTTAATAGCTTAAAAAATACAGAATGAGCTGGCAGAGTGAAATCACCACTAATTACCCACCCCTAATTCAAATTCTTTCTCATTTTATACCCTAAGTAACTCCGTACGAAAAATATATAGTAAGCATCCATAGTACCTTGTCACAAGGTTATGAGAGGCTAAACTGTACAAGTAAATAACTGTACAAGTTAAATGAATTTTCATTTGGGTCTTTTTAGCATGAAGCCATAAGATATGAAATACATCGCCATCGAAGTAACACTCGGTTATTTCGATCCATGAACTGCAGTTCCGTGCTTATTATGCACTCATCAGTATGGAATACGAAAGTAGCCGACTTGGAGGCAAAAATCCCCTTATGGAGCATGGTCGAAATAACCGAGTTGGCGGTGTACTGCATGTTCTTGCCTTAGCCCTTGCTTTGAGGTGGTTACTCACTGCTTTATACCTGAGCTCTGCCTTAATATTTACGAATTGTACCGTAGCAAGTGCGGTCGCTCGCTGGTATTCTAATTTCACATTAGCTATCAGTTTTTTTTTTGGGGGGGGGGGGGCTCTCTTTGCTCCATAAGCGGATTTTTGCCTCCAACTAGGTTACTTTCGTATTCTATGCTGCTGAGTGCATAATAAGCACGAAACTGCAATCCATGGATTGAAATAACTGAGTTGACGGTGTGTTGCATGTTCCTGCCTTAGCCCTTGCTTAGGGGCGGTTTTCTCACTGCTTTAATGGAAGAAATGTTCCACATACTTTGCAGATGGATAAATTCTGAAACTTGCGTGGTACTTTCCATTTCTCGCCAAATCCCTAAATTTGGCATTTTTTTTTTTAATTTTTGGCAAACTGTAAAACCTAAAATCTTAATAACCAGGGGGAGAACAAAAGCAAATAATTTTTGTGTCAAAAAAAAAAAAAAAAAAAAAAAAGAAAACAAATCTTAATACGATCTTTTGATTGCTTCATACTTAAAAAATTTAAATTGTAACCCTATTCGTGTGGTTCCCTGGTTAGATATTTGGAAGTGAAACATTAGTTAAAACAGCCCTAACTACCAAGAGGCACGAATTTTAGGGTCACGGATATGGACAAATTCTGGATTTAGTTCAATTTTTAGTAAATACGAGTCCAATCGAAGTGATGGACTGCATTGCATAGGCTCCAGTTCGGAAGCTACAGGGTCCAAAGTTGCTAGTTTGGCTTCAGAAATATACTGGTGTTTTGAATTGACTGGAATTTGAAGTTTCGGCACTAAGCTCTCCCAACACATTTGACTCCTTTTTTCAGTACAATATCAGTGAGGGAGAATTTATTCTACATGTTAAATTAACTCAATTGGTACATACTGCAATGCAATAAAAAGGTGAAAACAGGTAAATTTCAAAGGAACTACCATTGCATTTCTGGAGCCAAACTAGCCCAACTTTAGGTCCCTGTTTCAGCTATAATTTTAAAGCATTTCAAAAACGAACAATAACATGCTAAAAGCGTATTTAGTAGCTCAAAAAGCGTGACGTTAGAACCAGCAAAAGCTAAATGTAGAAAAAATTATATTCTAAATATGTATCTACAGTTAAATAAACACTCTACAGAAATCAGTATCCTAACTGGCACTCCAAGCTGTTAGGCGCGATGTAATTCTCGTTCTGACAGGCAGGTACAAATTTTCCAAGTGTTGTGCAAGTTCCAGGAAACGTCTCAACCTTTAAACGAAAGGGCATAATAATTTTTTTGTATTATTCATTTTAAAACAATCTTATGAGAGAACTGTGGCAGCAACAAAAACGAAATTTCAGGGGTAAAAATACTCTTTCCCCCATACTTCTTGCTCAATCAAACGGAAAAATATTCTCTCAGACCAGAAACAGAATTTTATGAGTATTTGTTGCATGGTGTAATGACATTAATATTAAAATATTTAATATAAACTTAGAAGGCTTTTTCAAAACAACAACAAAAGCTGAGCCATACGGACAACCACAATTATGCTTTGAGGTATAAAATAGAATATTGTGTATTGTTTGGTTGTTTTCTTGTTTGACTGTATTTGAAAAGAAAATGGAAAACATAAAAGTATATTTTTTATCCTCAAGCTCTTATTTAAATGTAATTTTAAATACACTTTATTATGGATGTTCAAACCTCGGAAAACAAATACTTTCTCAAAAGAAGGAAACATATTTGCTTTATGGATAAATTATGCGAGTTGTAGCTAAGCTCTTGTTTTCCAAAGTTGCAACACCGTTGAAGAATACTTCGACTGAACTTAGACCCATTGCGGAAGAAAAGAAACCCCAGAGAGGGCTTTAGGCTATCTGCCAAATAAAATAAAGTTAAATATTTGTGCGGTTTACGCACAGCCATCAATTATGTATCCCTCTTCAAATTTTTTGAATCTAAGTAAAAGAGATCACTTTTGTGAGTTATTTACCAAGTCCAATTACATGTTTATACACATTGATTTTAATGCTTCATACCTATTATGTATAATTATAAAAGATCTTATTTACAGTTCGGAACACTGTATACCTTACTTCTAAATTATAAAAAATAAAAAAAATGCAAATGTCTTATTTTTCGAAAACATGTAAATGTAATATTGCAGTAAAATATGTTATTCAAACACTCTAAGCATAAGTATTATGCTTAGTACGACGACGAAACAAAAGTATTCTTAGAACTGAAGAAGTATGCTGTTTTTGAGTTTCAAAATCCTTTGAACCATTTAATTCTCTTGAAGCTTGAACAAATTCCCATTCATTAATCATTCTTAGTAAACACAACACATCACAAACATAATTGTAACTATTAGAACCTGAACAATTAGCCGTGTTACTGAGAAGCCCTGTGGTTCAGTAGTAGCGCTTTGTACTTGCACACCGCAGACCCGGGTTCGATTCCTGGGATGCACACGGTTGGCTCAACCTTTCATTCCTTCAGTGAGTCGATAAAGTGAGTACCAGGCGTGCTTTGGAACTAAACCCAGGGATTGCGCGTTCGGTTGACTATCTAACCGAAACATCTGCCATGCACCCCAGTCTTTGCTCACGTAAACTGATGCGAACATAATAGGTCTTGGCCATCATGGGATACTGAGTTTAGAAGTAAAATTGTAATAAAAATAAATTAACACTTACAGATTCATCACACAAATAATTATAGACCTTAAACTAAGGATCAAATAATACATAACAGACATATAGAGGGGGGAAATCTAACCTGCCAGCTTCGTTATTCTGTGATTAAGGTCAGCGTAACCTTTTCACAATGCTACCAGGCTAGGTTTGCCCCAACTATAGTATGCATTTTCAATGCATAAATCAAACATTGTACAACATAATTTTCATAACTCTAAAAAATATTCAATGTGTCATCCTTTTTAAATGTGATTTTTATTTTTACTTACCACTTTTATGGATATGGAACAGGATTTTTCAGACCTACGGTTCCTAAAAAAGGATTCTGCTACTTGAGTCCTTAATACGTCATCCATTCGTAGAGGGGTGTTGATGTCATCTTCTTGCGTTGTACCTGGGATCAAAATGTCCCTTCCATCAAACAACTGCGGTTAAAGTTAAAAATACATAAACAATTGGTTACATGAAAATACTTTTTCAAAGAAAAGAATAAAAAAAAGCATCAACTTCAAGAATAAACTTAGAACTTAGTGTACTTATTCACTAGTTGGTGTAGTCTATATTGTATCAAACAACTCTTTTTTTGTGTCAGATGCTCCGGATATCGGAGTCGTTGTTCATACCGTCTGTCATCTGCTCAAGTTTTAAAAAGCCATTGACGCAAAATTCCACGGCTACAATTAACCAGCGAATTTTACTTTTCCAATTAACTTGGACAGCCAACTTGGTCAGTTGGAATTGACATGCAAATAGGGTCGATCGATTGTAACTGTTGTAAAAAATCAAAAACTTCTGCGGTGGAAAAAGTTGTGTTTTGTTATCAAAGGTTTGTAGGAAAAAATACTTAGAAATCAAAATGTATTTAGATATCCCGAAAGCCCCTTGAAGTTTCACCAAATAGTAAAACAATAGCACTTTAAGTTATTTTTTTTAATTTCGTATTTATGATTTTTTTTTTAATCGCCAGTAGCAAAAATAGTAATACAGTGAGATCCATAGCACATAAAAAAATTATATCATATAAAATATAAGACCTCCGCCAGGAGCTTAAAATTTCACCAAATATGTAAAAATCGTATTTTAATCTTTATTTAAAAGAAACGTATGTTTTTTTTTAATCGCTTGTAACGAAAATCAATTACACAGTCAGACTTTATGTCAATGAAAAAAATATTCGGAACAAAATAATTATTCATCGCATTTTGTAATAACATTAAAAACTGTACCAATATTTATTAAGGTTGCATTTTAATTTAATTTTTATTTGAATAATTATGGTCGAAAGAACTAAAAATTTGTTTCTAAAGCTAAACACATTTTTTTTCTTGTTACTTCAAATTTTTTACTTACTTTTGAAACAAGCAATCCACTTCGGTAAAAATCAGCTTCTTTTCCCGAACTTTGTATATCTTCATTTCTTGTTGCCATGACAGCTCCAAATAAAACAGCAATAAGTGTGCAGATAAAGAGCATAGTTACTTCTTTTTAAAGTATCACAGGTCTCTGTAAAACGAATTTTTTTTTTTTTGTCATTTGAACTCTATAATTGATAATTATTTTACTCAAGCAAAGCAGTGGGAAGTATGTAGAAATTGAAAACTGATTCTGAAAGAGATTGTTTTCAAAGCACTAGCTTCAAAGTTTTTACACAACTGGCAAAAACACTTTTGAAATTGAAAAAGAGGTACGCGTGAATTACAATTAAACAATTCGTATGTATTTGTTTAATATGAAATTATAAAATTTACCTTTTATTGTTATAGTTTAGTGATTTTACACTAAATGGCAATTACAAAAAAATCTTAGTAATAAAAAGCTTGCTTTTTTCATAAAGAGGTCAACTTTCAGTTAAGAGTGGCATCAAAATTGATGACCGACATTGTCCTAGTCAGACAATTTTGGACTGCGGGTGGTACATAGTATCTTTTAAGGTGAAACGTTCGTAACACCCAGCGACACCCCGTTGGGGATTTTAACTCCTTGTGGTACCCATGTGGTACCCTTAAGGGCGCTCTTTTTGGCCATGAGGTGCTAAAAACTGCCATAGGGAGCCAAAATGGTTTCCTTAAAGGGATGTCGCCGGTACTACAAGTGTTTCATCTTAACCCATTAATGCGTAGCGTCCCTTATTAGGGACGGTCCAAAAAAGGGTCTGAGTTTCCCAAAAATGAACATTTCAACCAAGTATTAGTGTTCAATTAGTACCTTGGTATTGTTTCAATTCGTTACTAACAGATTGCAGCACATAACCATTGTAAAGTGTGTTCTGCAACAGTTTTAATGTGATCTTTATCAAAAATGACATCGTTCACAATCTCAAGGAAAAAAGCTACGTTTTCAAAGTTATTCCCAGCTTCCCAGTTTATGTTAATTGCTGATTTCATTTCTTCTTATAAAATGTCTTTTTAAATATTATATCGTAGGCAGAAAAAATTTTTAGTAAAATAAGTATGTACCCTCTAGGGTCTATCGTAACTTTTGAAGGACGATTTTTCTTTCCTTAATAATTTTTTTTTTTTTTTTACATAATATTTTTTTTTATATTTCCTGTCCATTAAACACTGTTTGTAACCAGTATACAAAATATCTTTGAAAAAAAAATGTCAGGTATTATGGGTTAAAAGGTACCAACTACAAAACGCAGTTTTAACACGTATGTGGCTCCTCGCATACTTAATCGTTGCTCAATGAACCAAAAAGTAACAAACTAAACGTAATTTCACTTTCTGACTTTTCATTATCGACCCTCTTTGACTGCTTATTTTAACATTTAGTAATTGAGCAGTGAGTAACTGCCCCTAAGCAAGAGCTAAGGCAGGAACATGCACTACGCCGCCAACTCGGTTATTTCGATCCATGGACTGCAGTTTTGTGCTTATTATGCACTCATCAACGTGGAATACGAAAGTAACCGAGTTGGAGGCAAAAATTCTCTTATAGAGCAAAAAGAGCCAAAAAACTGGTAGCTAATATGGAATTAGAATACCAGCAAGCGACCGCACTTGGTACGGTACAACTCGTAAATTTTAAGGTAGAGCTCGGGTATAAAGCAGTGAGCAACCGCCCCTAAGCTAGGGCTAAGGCAGGAACATGCAATATACATGCATAATAAGCACGAAACTGCAGTCTATGGATCGAAATAACCGAGTTGGCGGTGTATTGCATTTAGTAATTGATCCACATGAAGCTATAGGTACCATCAATCATCGAAAAAGAAACTAACTTTACATTTTTGCCTGTAGAGATTACATTACGGAATTTATTATGGATTTTGTTTTCATTTTATCATTAGAGAAGATGCGTACGACGCGCGGACTCAATAAAGAATTAAACTACTAAATTTTCATTCAAAAATCAGGCAGGGCCGTACTGATCCCTTCCGGTTTTCTACAATGTACGGCTAATTTCAGTCTTTCCAGTGTTACATTGTGCCATTTATTCACATATGGGCTATTTTTATGCCGAAATTTCTGCAAAGTTATTCAGACTTAAAAATACATAAATATAATGTACCAGCAGCATTTTCGAAAGTATTTTCTTCGCGATTGTCACTGAGGAATATCACCGATACTGAGGAATGTCACAAAATCTCCTTTAAAGTTTGCATTCCTTAACTACTGATTGGCATTCAAATTTTCTTCAGTCAAGAAAATTGTTCGTCTGCACGAAGTTGCGTCACTAGTCATGGAAGAGTAATGAATAACTCTGCAGGGGCAAAAGCAGAAATCCTGTCCTTGCTCGAGACTTAGGGCCCTGCTCCACATTGACGTAAAGCAGAAAAATAAAGCAGAAACGTAAAATGGAATAAATGGCCGTTCCTATGGAAAGTACCCGGATTTTCGGTTTCTGCCTTCGTTTTCGGTCGCGTTTTCCGCTGATGTGGAGCAGGGACCTTAATGTTAAAAAAAAGTCCTAAAACTTCCAAAAACCACCTTTATTTCTTTTTTAGCCTACTTTCCCATTGAAAATAACAGAAAGACGAAAAAAGTATTAAAAGTAGCTTAATGCATCTAAAAAATATCGCCGTCCAAAAAATATCGCCAAGTTAAAAAAATAAAAAAGGTAAAATGAATATCGAAAAATTAAAAATTTGAAAGCAGGGTATTGAGATGGGGAATTTGTGTGTGTGTCGGTCGGTCTGTCTGCCCCCCCCCCCCCCTAATAACTTTTGAATGAACATTCCGATTTGGACAAACTTTTTTTTTGTTGGAAAGATCTCGGCGAGTACAGCTCATTCCCATATTTGATTTTTCGATTTGAACAATTTTTGGTTCACCTTTGAACCGTTGAAACAGCCCGTCCCGCGATGCTAACTTTTGAGTGAACAGTCCGATTTGAACAAACTTTTTTTTGTTCAAAAGATCTAATCAAGGATACTTCATTCTCGTGTTTACATTTCCGATTTGAACAATTTTCCGTTCAACATTGAACCGCTCAAGCAAGCTGTCACCCCTAATAACTTTTGAGTTAACAGTCCGATTTAAATAAACTTTTTTTTTTGTTCGAAGGATCTCAGCAAGGATACTTCATTACCGTATTTAAATTTTCAATTTGAACATTTTTTCGTTCAACATTGAACCGTTCAAGCAACCTTTTCCCACATAATAACTTCTGAGTAAACCATCCGAATGGAATAAACTTTTTTTCGTTTGAAAGATCTCGGAGAGGCTCATTACCATATTTTGTTTTTTGATTTGAACCATTTTTCGTTTAATATTGAACCGTTCAGAAAAAAAATTTCAAATTAGCGCCTACGGGGAATTTAAGTTGAATGTTGATCCTGAACTTAAAGTCGGATTTCCTTCAAACTAACATTGTAAGAAAATGGTTTTGATAAATAATGTTTGTAAAGTACTTTTCTGAATAATCTTCTGTGAGGACTTTGATTCCGACTCCGATTCCGCAAGCATGGTGGAAATGCAGGCTCAGAAAAAAAAATGACTGACTGTGCAGACGATTTTTTGTTTATTTATTCATTTGTTTTATTTTATTTATTATTATTATGTTTTTTTTTTGGCAGACGCTTTTTTTTGTAACAAAAATGTTTCATTCACGAGAGCATTTTATTATTTATTTATATTTAACAGCTGGCAACGGATTAAAAGTAAAATTTGAGACATTTTATCAACGGACGAGGTTTTTTTTTTTCTTTCTTTCTTTCTTTGATAAAATGTGTTTTGATGTACTTTGTACTTATTTATTTATTTATTTATTTATTTTTAAAAACGATTGAGGAATTTTTCTACGGAAGAACAGTAACAGTTACATTCTTTGAAAGGTGCGACAAAACTTTATTGATTCGTTTATTTACTTTTTATGTGTCTATTTCATCTCGATGAGAGGGGTATATTTTGCTTTTAGAAATCAGCTTTAAGTGCTAAAAAGGTATGTTTGACATAATTTTTAGTCTCAGATAATCAAGAGAATAATGATCAGATGCTATAATGCCGATGTCGATGTACGGGAAAGTAAGCTCGTTTAGTTCTTGACAGAACTTCTTGTTTATTCCTTATTAATTGATTTAATTATATGATGTTATCTATTCGTTTATGTATTTGTATACTAAAGTAAGAAATTCAATAATTAAAAATATGCAGAAACAAATAGCAAGCTACATAGTGTCCTGCATCAACTTTGGCAGTGATATCCGGCAACAAATAAAACCTATAAAACTATAGGTTGATCCCAAAATAACTTAGCACGAGAGCTTTTTAGTTACAGTGGAGCTTCGGTTACTCGACTACCTCGGTAAGTCCATATTTTTTTCCCAATTGTTAGTCTAATGTTCCTATCAATGGATGCGAACGTCTCTAACTTGCCACAAATTTACAGAAACCTCTATAAGTAATCATACACTTGCTATTTTAGTCCAATTTTCGCTACCGATTCTTTTTCACATTGAACAATTTTGGTATGCCTATCTCTCTTATCGGAAAATAACTTATTTCAGCTAATTTTGTTTAAAATACTCTGGAGCAATAGTAGTAAATGTCTCGTGCCGAATGACCAGACAATACTTTTTGCTTTCTTTGGTATCTGCTTGCATTTCCACCTTAGCAACAGCTATGAAGTAGTAACTGATAGCTCCATGCGAATAGTATTAAAATAAATGGAAATGTAACAACACATACAAAAAAAAAGGATAAATACAATGTTAAAAAAACACAAATGCACAGGAATACTGCAGACACGTGTTTCGGCGTTACGCCTTTTTCAATGCAAAAATTGTGAACTTATGGATGCACAGATGTCCGAAAAATATAATTTTAATATAATTAATAATTTGAATTTGAAAAATATAATTACTCTATTTCAACACATACAAAGTTTTCTTGGCAACATATTTTTTTAATGTGCGTACAAATAATTTTAAAATTCACTTCCTAAATACGAATAAATAATTCATGAAGCAACAAGAAAAAAAGAAATTTGATTCCAGAAAGACATTTTACGAAACAAATAACTTCTGAATTTCATGATTTCGAGCAGTTATGATACTTACTGTTTACCGAAGTCACTGCTTGGGTGTTGAAAAGTAAATCTGCAACAAGTGGTCGCTCTTTTATATGTAAGGAATTCCTGGAATCAATTAGCACGACACTTCCGCTTGGAATCCTTAAAAATTTAGTCAATGTATAAATAACATTTTTTTCATTTGTTTAAAAAACCAAAGACTAGAACTGGCAAACCCTGTGCTTAAAAATGTTTCAAAGTATGACGGAGAGGAAATTGGGGGACTGTGCGGCAATTTCCGGTGCCGGTATTCTTAAAAGGCCACTTTTAGGTATTCAAATTAAAATATTAACATAAATTTTTTTATGTTGCTGAGATAAGTTATTTTATTGCGTGCTATTAGTGCGTTTTTTACTCTGCTTTGCGCATAATGATCGATGATAAACTTATGAAATTTTATAACTTTTCTTAAAAATCTGCGTTTTGATTCTCTAACATTATTTCTCTATTTACAATTTATTTCAGATTATTTAAGTTAATTATTACTTAATTGTCAGTTAAATCACTGTTTCAATTTATGTTAACTTTGTCTTAACGAAAACTAAACTGCAACATTCAGGTGCGGATTCAGAGGGGGTGGGTCATGGGGGTTATGACCCCCCTTCCTTCCCTAAGAGGTAAAAGAAAGGCTGAAACAGCGTTCTGGGGACTTATATTTCTAAACTTTGGTCTACCACATCCCCTATTAACGTAAAAAAAATAACTTATGACCAGTGGCGTAGCTAGGGTTGGCAGGAGTGGCTCTTGCCACGTGCGCAGCAGCCAGGGGGGCGGCATTTTGACCGATTAAGAAAAAAAATTGGTGAAGTTAAAACAGACTAAAAAATGAAAATTTGATAGACACCCCGAGCAGCGCAAACTGCGCCCCCACGCTACAAGACAAAATATTCAAAATGTGCAACTTTGCTTTGGTGGATTTATATGGGGTCTGGAGTCTGTATAGGATGATCTGAAATCGGCTCGTCTTATCCACTTAAAAGAGATAGAAACAATTTTTTTCTCTCCGCTTCTTTCAGGCCGTTTTTTTTTCACGATATCACTTCAACTTATCAATTACATACTATACTTCAGAAATAACGCTCTACGATTTTTAAAATGGGCGAATTTTTATAGAAAGCATTTCGGATGCAGATTCTTGGAATGCAATTTTATGATGACAGATAATAACTCCTCTGTTGGTAATAATTTTTCTATGTCGAAAACTAGCGAGAGAATAATATGTATTTCTCAAAAACGGGAGGGGGAGGTTTCTAAAAAACGACTATTGCAAATTTCGTGATTTTAAAAATTTGTAACAAGAGCCTTCATTAAATGAAGATTCCAAAAATGAGTACAGCGGCTCGCGATTTTGAACGAGTAACTTTTCCATACACTGGTTGTGCTTTCGATGGCTTAGTATAAAAGGTTCAAAAAAATATTTAAAAAAAAAATGATAACAAATCTTTTTTTTTTTAATTAGTTTCGATTTCGTATTTTGGAATTTTTTTCTATTTTATATGTACTTTAATGGAGTGCTTTCACTTCTAAACTATATATACCACTACTTTGTTCTTTATATTTATTACTGTTTAAGTATTATTGGGAGGGATTGAGTTCGATTTGTAACCACGCAAATGCTTTAAGTTTTGTGCTCTTTCTACAGTCAAAATAAAAAAATCGCTATTGTTTCTCATGTATTACTGAACAAGGAAAAGTCAAGTGAATGTTGTGGGAAGATGCGTGTACTCTTCATGGGGCGAGCCAGTGTTTTTAAAAGGTACACAAATATACGTGCTATACAGTTTTTTTTAAATCATTCTCGGTTCGAGCATCGTCGTTGTGGTTACCCGCCAATACCTTCCCTATTGTTGGCCCATGCTTGTATACACAGTATTTAAAATTAAAAAATAAATAATTAAATCAGGAAAATACATCAGGTACTTTCTTAAAGCCAGGAAGGGAACAATTGCCTCTCCTAACTCCCCTCATAGATAATATTAGTATTAAATAACGTCGGGTCTCTGGAACATTTTAAATACTTAGAATGAAAAGTATTTATTCATAAAACAATAATCAGAGGCCAAACATAGCGAACTTTTATTTTGCCTGTGTGCAAGGAGGGGAAAAAACACACTATGTTCAATAACGAATTGCAAGAATTATTTCTTTTTGGAATTTATATGGAATGATGAGGAAAGGTAGGAACGCCCCGAACTAAAGTTATTAGAAAGACAAAAATTTTCAAATTGGGAAACAAAACTTGTAAAAAATAAAACTGGAATTTTACCCAATAATACGAACAAGCAGACATATCATGCATAAACATAAGGAGAACAAGTGAGCATCGTTAAAAATGCTGAAAGAAAGAAACAAGAAAAAAAAAAGTTGCAATTTTATCTACAAATTTTTCTAATAAATAAATCAAAATTTTTAGAGCAAGGACATTTTGGGAAGTCATGATGACATCCCATCCAAGCAACCTGTATGGGGGGGCGCAATTTTTCAAGTTCGCCGCGGGCGCTGGGCCCCCTAGCTACGCTACTGCTTATGACCCCCCCCCCCTCCTCCTGAAAGAACCCTTCCTTAACCAGAAAGCTTTATCCGCCCTTGATAACTTTTAAAAACGATACCAGCAAGGTGTGGGACAAGCAAGGTTGATACAATAAATGACAGTAAATTAAATGTTTCAGTGTATGTGTGTGTGTGCATGTTTACTTTTTAGATTAATGGAACTCGAGATTTGTAGCTCAAAAGCTGTTCTCAAACATGGATAAAATAGTGCTAATATTCATATATTTGTTTATTTCTATCCAAGCATTCTAAGTTCGCATTAAGCTTCAATAAGTTCAACACAAAATTTACTCAAGTTAGCAGAAAACAGGTTATCCTCTCCTGATGCTATACCAAAGCTCAACGGAAGCTAAAAAACTTATGAGAGTACTTGCTAGGGACTAATCTGTTACGACTGGTGTCACACCAACTATAATAAATATCGAAAAACGAGCACAGCGTAAACGTCCCCCGGCCTACCCATTTACTGAAAATGTATTCTTTGTGCTGCGTTTAGTTAGCAAAATTCTTTTAAATCAGCTTTTGTTTTTCATTACCTCGTTTAAAACCTGTTAAAGACGTTTAGTTTCCTGGAAAAAAAAATTTTTGCGTACTAAACTTCTCTTAAAAACGTATCTCCAAAAATAATATGCAGTGCCGCATATTTTCTTTATTACAGTTAGCGTAAAACTTTTCTCTACTTAATGATATCCGAACCAAATGCAGAAAAGTTAATAGCAGTAAAAAAACAGTAAACTGAAACAGTATGTGAAAAGATGAAATTTCTTTAAATTTTGAAATCCTCTTAGTTTATAAATATTGTCCAAACAAAGTTCTATCTCAAAAAAAAATACAACTTTTACGAACTATAAGATAAACTTTCGAATATTTCGGAACAGAAAATAAATTATTTTCATTATCGTACCGCGTGAAGCGGTGATGTTTTTCAATCTCTCTTTCTCTCTGTTTAAACTTCGCACATTACGAAATCTTTACCACTGCATCGTAAAACCAATTCCAGAGTTAATGCGAGAAAATGCAAAACATCAACACAACATAACTAACAAGCTAAAAGCTCTTAAAGTATCCAATTTGTGCGAAAGTTGACGCCACTAAAACCATTAAACTGCGCATACTCAATTACAATGTCCCATAAATTTTTCTTCTAAATTCCCCACTTCTTTTGAGATGTTATTTTTGTACAAGGGTAGAGGTGATAAATTTTTACAGCCTTCGTAACTTTTATAATCTCTGTTTTAATGTTTGTTAATTATAAACGATGATAATAGACACAGATTCATCATCATAAAATTTCATATTTATTCCTAGAAACTAAGATTTTAGTAAAGCTTGAAGTACATAAACCAATTTTGCGAGTCATTTCTAAAACTGTAAATTTCGTAATTTTCTCTGATATTTTAGTGTCTATAAGGCATGTTAGCTAATCTAATCTCAAATCTGAATCTCTTGCCAACAAACCATGCCATGTAACTATTTTTCTCTAAATGTATCGCTGTTGAAATCTGTACACCAAGGCTTAATTATTTAATCTTAATTTCTCTACTTAATGAAAACTTACTACACCCTCTAAAAACTAACTGATTCACCCAACTGCAATCAATGCCGTTGTCAAGTTCAATCTATGTATCAAAAATAGAGTACCTATAATATTGCATACTTTAGAACTTTGGTACTGTGCACTGAAATTAGTGTTATAAAAAAAAATTTATGTCTTATTTTTAAGTCTTTGACATAGCTTTAGACATAGATGATGTTTTCGCTCCGCTCTAACTTTTTTTTGTCTTTTCAACAATTTGATGGGGTGGACTAATCAGTGAATGAGCTCCTGTTTACACACACACACACACACACACACACACACACACACACACACACACACACACACACACACACACACACACACATATATATATATATATATATATATATATATATATATATATATATATATATATATATATATATATATATATATATATATATATATATATATATATTAGCACCTTTAACTTTCTTAAATGAGCATTCCAATCTTGAGGAAGTAACTGTAAATTTATTTACAAGTATGTACACTTATTTACGATAGGAGCTGGAAACAATTGCTAAACATCCAGCAATTAGGTAGCAAACAGTACACTGTACTCTCAACAGTAACTCAGCACCACGTATGTAACGTGAACAGTAATTAAGAAAATGGTAAAAGCAAAACAACCATTCTCCAAACGAATAAAACGAGTCTGCCAGACATCAAATCTGAAAAGAACTAACCGTGTTCGAGGCAGTTGGACAGCTATTTATACTCGGGAGGAGATTTCTACAACATTCTAGCAAAATCCGGAATCTTCGATTCATTCACAAACTTAAATAATCCATTCAAGAAAACTCTAGTGATAAAAAGAAAAACCCACGATATTACAACTCCGAGGAAAATATATATATATATATATATATATATATATATATATATATATATATATATATATATATATATATATATATATATATATATATATATATATATATATTATATATATATATATATATATATATATATATATATATATATATATATATATATATTATATATATATATATATATATATATATATATATATATATATATATATATATATATATATATATATATATATATACAGGGTTATTCTAAATGATGGACCCCTTTTTAAAAATTCATATTTATTAAAGTACAAATCCGAAATGAACAATCTTTATTGCAATGGAAAGATGAAATTTCAAATTTTTTTTTAGTGAAAAATTTTTTTCTGAAGCTGCAAAAAGAGGGCGCACCAGTAGAGTTTGCACCGGATTAGATTATAATTTGATTTACTGGCGCAGCTGAAGAAAATGGCGACCGTAGACCAAAAGGTTTTCTGCGTTTTTCAATTTGTAAAAACTGCACCACGAATTTTAGTGCAGCGGGTATTTCGAGCCAAATTTGGAATTAAAGCCCCAACTAAAAAAATCATAAGTCGTTGGTTTAAGCAGTTTCAAAAGACTGGTAGTGTTTGTAAAAGGAAAAGCAGAGGAAGACCGCCTGTTTCACAAGAAGAAGTCATGTTTGCCGTACAGCACGCGGTGGACACATTGAACATTTATGATTATATATGAAAAAAAATTTCAAATCTCCTCTTTCCGTTGATATAAAGAATGTTAGTTTTCGTTGAAAACTTTAATTAATATGAATTTTTAAAAAGGGGTCCATCATTTATAATAACCCTGTATATATATATATATATATCGGTTCTGAAACATTTTTCTTAGATGAAGAATGTTTTTCTATACATATACAAAAAGAAAAAGACTAGAAAATGCTATATTTGTTCATTGGTAGGGGTGTTCATTCACTGTGTTTGAGCACTTTTCTTCGTTTTGACGAACCGTAAAACCTAATGCAGAAAGAACTATAAAAGTTCTCCTATTTTTCAATTATTTTTTTTTACTATTACGTATATTATCTAACGTGTTTTTACTGTCATATGGCAAATGCTACAATTTTTAACGACGCTATGAATTTTTGAAATTGAAAATTTGTTTAAGTGTTTATTCAACGCTCGGTCTACCCTACATAGCGGTCAACAATGCTTCCTTCAAATTAACGTTATTCTGTAGAGCTCTACATTTTTTTTTTAATTTTAGCAACTCTATACTTGCATTTCTTCCACAAAAAAGCTTTATTTTCACTTTCAGATACGTTGTTTTTTAAAATTTTCCTCGTAGAGTCCCCGAACCCCATCCTGTCTCTGTACTTCATCAAAGTTAGTCAACAATTGGGTTTTTAAGACTTCAATTTTGAAACACTTTCTAGGGGATATTTCTACTCTATATAATTAAAAATCGTCAAAAAATTTGTTTCGGGACTTAAACTTCAAAAGAAATCCTGGTGAAGGTCTCCGAACATTTTTTTTCGTCATCAAACATAATCAACTACAGAGTTTTTAGTATTTATATTGCCCCGCGGTCAGATTTTGTCTAATCAGGGGAAATCTTACTAATTAGAAATTAAAGACTTTTTTTCTATATTTTCTTTTAAGCATTTTTAAAGAGAGCCGAGTCAAAACATTCTCAAAAATTATCTTTTATAGCTAGTGGCGTACATACACCGCAAAAAATGAACTGTTGCTTTTCAGTATAATTCTGGCAGCCAAGGTTGCAATTTAAAACTGTAAAATGCGCAGTAATAAACTGCAAAACTAGCAAATTTGCTATTTCTTACTATAAAGTTAGAAAATTGTACAGTTTATTGCCGTAAAATTTAACTATACTATAAAAACAACAGTATTATTCTGGCAGCAGAGGTTCCAGCTTAAAACTGTAAAATTCACTGTAATAAATTAACTTGGTAATAATGTAATGTAAAATTTTCAATTTTACAGTACATTATTGCCAAATTAGCAATTTTACAATTTATTTCTGTAAAATTTGCAAATTTTACAGTTTATTGCTATAAAATTAGCTGTATTATACTGTAAAAACAACATTCATTTTTTAGTGTTATCACGAAAATTTTAATTTTGGCACTAATATCTCTTTGCTTTTCATTGAATTAAGACATCTTACTTCCTGAAGGGAACACCCTCCAGACAATAGGATAACGTCTTATGTTTACTCTCTTCCGGTTCGTGATAGTCTAACTCTATTATTTTTTGGTTAATTAAACATATGCACGCTTCATTCAGTCCCAGGTGACTATATGCTTTGCAATGCTATGTTTCGTAGTGAAATATGTTTGTAGTTTTGCTAAATATTATTTATCTTACTTTAGGACAAATATCTAGTTTTACTATTGTTCTTCGCAAAAGATGTTTCTAAACTGTCGCTGAATAAACACTGCGAAATGTTGTCATAAACAGAACTTGCAAAAACAAACAAATAAGGGAAGATATTGGTAAAAGCGGTTGTGTTTGGCTAGATCTTGCACTAAGATTTGAGATGTGGTTTTCTAGATCTTTCCTTAACATCTTTGCGGTTTTTCTCGCACTGCAAAAAATAAAATGTAGTTTTTACAGTGTAATATAGCTAATTTTATAGTAATAAACTGTAAAATTGCCAACTTTGCAGTAATAAACTGTAAAAATGCCAACTTCGCAGTAATAAACTGTAAAATTGCCAACTTCGCAGTAATAAACTGTAAAATAGCTAATTTTACAATAATAAACTGCAAAACTGCTAATTTTTACTTTCTTCTATATCTAATACACTAGGTGGCCAAAAGTATCCGGACACTTTCAAAAATTCACATTTTTACATATAGCTCGAGAAATAAGTGATCAATTGTTCTTTAACTTTAGTCATACAAAATATAGGCTTCACCGAACATTTCCAAGTTGAAATTAAATTACCCTTGCATTTGGGGGACGACAATAAGGGGGTTGAAAGAAAAACCGCTTTTTGACCATAACTCTTCGAAAATAGCTCGGAATAAGCTATCAATTTCAGTAATTAATTAGCATACTATGTATAATTACTGTACAAATTTTTATGAACGTACCACTCTTACTTCTGAAGATATGAAACATTTTTGAAAAAACGGCAATTTTATTTGAAGGGTTTTTGCTCATAACACGCAGAGTTTTTGATCAAACCTTATCACAACTTCAGGAAAGATGACAAAATACAAGAGAAATAACATACTAAAGCGGTAAATAAAAATATTAAAAATTCGATGAGATATGAACGTTAAAAGGAAATAATTTTTCACGGCGCATGCGCGAACGACAGAAATTTATAACTACAAAAATATTGTAGCCTGATTTATACTGCATCTTATAAAAAAAGTTCCAGATGAATATTATGAAAAATGAAAAAGATATCAGCGATCTAGTGAGCTGTATTTCATTCATTTCGCAGACAATACATAAATAGTGAGGGTCTGTCCACAAAGAGCTATTTTTAAATTAAAGGTTATTGCGTCGTCTTTCAAAACCAACGTTTCAGAGGGTGTCTGGATACTTTTGGAAACGTACGTATAAGGTCTTTTTGGCCGAACAGACGAAATGTGACTTCTATGCCCAATATAAATTTTCAAACTGTATACAATTTAACATTGAAAAAAAATGATCGATTGTCACCACACTATTTGTGGACAACCCCTCACTATTTATGTATTGTCTGCGAAATGAATGAAATACAGCTCACTAGATCGCTGATATCTTTTTCATTTTTCATGATATTCAACTGAAACTTTTTTTATAAGATGCATTATAAATTAGGCTACAATATTTTTGTAGTTATAAATTTCTGTCGTTCGCGCATGCGCCGTGAAAAATTATTTCCTTTTAACGTTCATATCTCATCGAATTTTTAATATTTTTATTTACCGCTTTAGTATGTTATTTCTCTTGTATTTTGTCATCTTTCCTGAAGTTGTGATAAGGTTTGATCAAAAACTCTGCGTGTTAGGAGCAAAAACCCTTCAAATAAAATTGCCGTTTTTTCAAAAATGTTTCATATCTTCAGAAGTAAGAGTGGTACGTTCATAAAAATTTGTACAGTAATTATACATAGTATGCTAATTAATTACTGAAATTGATAGCTTATTCCGAGCTATTTTCGAAGAGTTATGGTCAAAAAGCGGTTTTTCTTTCAACCCCCTTATTGTCGTCCCCCAAATGCAAGGGTAATTTAATTTCAACTTGGAAATGTTCGGTGAAGTCTATATTTTGTATGACTAAAGTTAAAGAACAATTGATCACTTATTTCTCGAGCTATATGTAAGAATGTAAATTTTTGAAAGTGTCCGGATACTTTTGGCCACCTAGTGTATATAGAAGAAAGTATTGGTTTCGTGAAAATTTTCGAATGTCGAATTTTGACGGATTTGCACGTTTTGAGGTGCGCTGAGTCCATTTCGACCATTTTTGGAAAATGTATGTCTGTCTGTGTGTCTGTGTGTCTGTGTGTGTGTCTGTGTGTGAGTCTGTATGTGTGTGACCAGTTGTTGTGGCCGCGCTAGAGCAAAAACTACTGAATGAAATCGAACAAAAATTTTTGCACATATGTACCACCATGTGAACTGGTGCACCTGACTTTTTTTAGCGAATTCCTCCAAGGGGGGTGGAGCAATCGCACGTGTTCTGCGCGGGGGTGATTGCTATATCTCAGGAAGTAACCGGCGGAATCAAACGAAAATTGGTCCATAGGTAGACCCTACTGAGTACAGGTGCTGATTCAATTTGTTTGTCAATATCTCGAAGGGGGGTGGAGCAATCGCACGTGTTCTGCACGAGGGTGACTGCTATATCTCAAGAAGTAACTGGCGGAATCAAACGAAAATTAGTCCATAGGTAGACCCTATAGAGTACAGGTGCTGATTTAATTTGTGTGTCAATATCTCAAAGGGGGGGTGGAGCAATCGCACGTGTTCTGCGCGGAGGTGATTGCTATATCTCAGGAAGTAACAGGCGGAATCGAACGAAAATTGGTCCATAGGTAGACCCTATTGAGTACAAGTGCTGATTCAATTTGTGTGTCAATATCTCAAAGGGGGTGGAGCAAACAAAAGTGCTTATTTTGTCATTGCACCTACTGTATCTCGAGAAATATTGCTGAGATTTGAATGAAATTTTGAATAACACTAACCCAATATGGAAGCAAGCATCGATTAAATTTTGGCGCCAATCTCCCCGGGGGGAGGGTGGGGTGATTTTTGCGCTTAGTCAACAATGCGAAAAATTAATTCATTAAAAAATCGCTTTCACGCTATTTAATTATCAAAACAGCTGAAAACTTTCAATGATTTGAAATTTTTAACTGCTGCCAGTTTCTTTTTACTAACAAATAAAATGTTTGCTATTAATCTAAACAAGGCTTTTGCAATGATTTCCAATTTCGCTCATTGATTCTGCATTTGCAGGGTTATTACGATAATTGGGAAATTGGAGCTGTCTCCAATTATTCGGGCGAGTACGTATTTTATTTTGTAACTGGAATTCATGAGATAAATATAGAAGAAAGTTTCGTGACGGCCACGACAGCTAGTTAATTTATTACTGTGCATTTTACAGTTTTAAACTGGAGCCTCTGCTGACAGTATTATGCTGTTGTTTTTACAGTTTAATACAGCTAATATTATGGTAATAAGCGGTAAAATTGCTATTTTTACAGTTTATTACTGTAAAAATAGGAATTTCAGAGTTTGTTACTTTAAAACCTCTGCTTCCAGGATTATACTGTAAAAATAAGTATATTTCTAGAAGTGTATTAAAGTACACGAAATTAATGCCCAGTCTCCAAAAATAATATTAAACAAGCAGATTTTACAGCGGTTGTTAAACAAACAGATTTTACATCCTGTATTTTTAAGATACTTCTATTGACTTCACCTGTATGTGCTTGTGCATATCTATGCACGCATGTATATAATGGAATCTGATAACTCCCCAGGCGCGGCATTTAGGGGGGCAGGGGGGGTCAATTCCCCCCTCCCCTCCCCGACTTTGGAAAATCAATGTATTGGCATATAAGTGGGCGTGGTTTTTGCCACTTTTTGGTGAATTTTACATTGTGTATGCACCCTTTGCCCCCCCCCCCTTTAAAATTTCGAAATGACGGCCCTGTAACTCCCTGTTCACTCACTCCGTGTAACCAGATTCTTTTAAAAGTTAGTGTAGATCCTCAGGCTTCATGACAATGCAATATTCTATAATCAAATGCATTAATTGACAACTAACTATTAGCTTACTTTCATTTAAAGCAACATTTTCACATAAATTCTCTATAATGAGATTTAAAACAGGTTCACGCATATTAGCATAACATATTGATAGAAAGCTCTGCGTTTTCTGCACGAAGTAAAATTTATTAGTATTTTCCAAGTTATCACATGAATCATAGTTGTTTTAAACTAATATCAAGCTGAAATGCAGGAGAAGCCATCAATTAGAAACAGAGGTAGTTATTAAAGAGTATTTCCCTTGAAATAGGTGTCAAGTTTCAAGAAATAATATACAAATATGATTTCCACATATACATTAGAAAGCAAAAAATAGTGAATGTAAAAATATTCAACCATCGATTATCAGATCCATTATTTCAGCAAGTTGAAAGGGACAGGAATTCATTTGAGAACTTTTCTTCAACAGATACTGTTAAATCTAAGATACTATATATTTTCACTTTCCATTCCAGGGTCCCCCGTACCTTCTACAACACATGGTTTCACCAGCTGTATAAGGCCCTGAAGAGCGCTCTGTTCCTTTTATCCAGAACGAGAGCCGAGCAAACCCCTGATCCAGCACCCCCTGAAGTATCGATTCACTTGGAGGACTTTGTGACCACAAGCAATTTCAATGCCTCTCAGCCACCATTAGGAAAGACGGTGAATCTTTGATCGCCTAGGATCGAACCTGGAAACCTCGGGTTACGAGTTCGACGCCTTACGGATCGGGCAAAATAATGTCTTACAATTTTCTGGAGCAACAATGTATGAATGGATTTTGATATTTTTTGACAAAATATGCATTGAGTGCTTATGTTTTGCCCCACACTTCCTAGAAAAATTTGAACTATCGGGCATGTCTTTTAATCACGAGCCCGCCACGGAATAAAATTACTCTAAATGAGAGAAAAAGGAATAGAAAGCAATGCAAGTCTCAATAATTGCCATATATTAAAGAAACGTATTATCAAAAAAATTGTGTCTGTTTCACGTCCAGTAGACCAGTCTTGAAATGTAGAGAAAATTTTCTCAATTAATTAGAACAGGAGACATAAGAGTTACCAAGGGAACCTCAGTTCAAGCACTGACCTACAGAGCAAAATATTTCTCGTAAATACAAGCTTAAAGCTTAAAAACAACTTTTGAGAAATGTCAGGGTAGACAGAGGCATGTTTACTCACGGGACACGTTTTACTAACAGTCCCCTTAGCATTTACAGAATTGATATTTAGAACAAAATCATTTCAAAGCTCGGCTGTGTGCACATTTATTTTTATTATTTTTGTTACCTTTATTATTATTATTATTAATTTTATAATGTATATTTCAATCAAATTATTTTCTTTGAGTGGAAGCGATATTTTCATATTGTTCCAATTTCAATTCAATTTGCTAAAATTATATTTTCTACCGGAGGAGGAGACACATTAACATTTGGTTCTAATCGTAGAATATATTTTAATTGAATTCTTAACTTCGATAACCAAACAAGATTGCAAAGCAATCTTGGAGGCTTGGAGAGCTTTAGCTAGCAAAAAAAAGGATCCCTGTAGTTTATTAAGATGTTTACTAAATCCACTACCTAGTTCACTAAGTTTCATCAAGTTCAACTAAAGTAACTGAATGTAGGTAATGCTATTACTGTAAAAGATTACATTGATTTTTTTTTTTTTTTTTTTTTTTGTAGAAAACAACGAACAATAGTCGAAAGCAAGCTTTTTTATTTTTCTAACTGACAAACATATAAGATAACATATCTTGCAGTAAACAAACAATAACCAAAATAAAACAGTCAATTTTTTGTAGTAAACACATTGGTAAACAAACACATCTTATAAACGAACAATATTCAGAAAAAGAAAGAAAAACATTTCAAGTTGTATACACATACATAAGTTAACATATCTTGTATTTAACCAACAATAGTCAAAAAACAAACATTTATTTTTCAAAATTTACTTCAATTATTACCAATACATTTAAATCTTAATCACAGAAAAGAAGTAAATGTCGGAAATTCATAATTGTTTATTCATCAATAAGATTTATGTATTTTTTCATTTAAAAACAATTGATACTGAGAGATTAAAACGCGCAAAAGTATTTTTTAAACAAGAAGTTCTGTCAAGAACTAAACGAGCCTACTTTCCCGTACATCGACATCGGCATTCTCGCATCTGATCATTATTCTCTTTATTATTTGAAACTGAAAATTATGTCAAACATACCTTTTTAGCCCATAGAGCTGATTTCGAAAAGCAAAATATACCCCTCTCATCAGATGAAGTAGACACGTAAAAAGTAATTAACGAATAAATAAAGCTTAGTCGCACCTTTTAAAGAGTGCAACTGTTACAGTTCCTCCGTAGAAAAAATCCTCCATTGTTTTCAAAAAAAAAAAAAAAAAATAATAATAATAATAATAAAATAAATAAATAAAAGTACAAAGAGCATCAAAACGTATTTTATCAACGAAAGAAAAAAAAAGAAAAAAAAACTCGTCCGTTAATAATATGTCTCGAATTTCACTTTTAATCGGTTGCCAGTTGTTAAATATAAATAAAGAATAAAATGTTCTCGTGAATGAAAAATTTTTGTTACAAAAAAAATCGTCTGCCAAAAAAATAATAATAATAATAAATAAAATAAAACAAATGAATAAATAAACAAAAAATCGTCTGCACGTTCAGTCATTTTTTTTTCTGAGCCTGCATTTCCGCCACGTTTGCTGAGTCGGAGTCGGAATCAAAGTCCTCACAGAAGATTACTCAGAAAAGTACTTTACAAACACTATTTATCAAAACCATTTTCTTACAAAGTTAGTTTGAAGGAAATCCGACTTTAAGCTCAGAATCAACATTTAACTTAAATTCCCCGTAGACCCTAATGTTAATTTTTTTTCTGAACGGTTCAAAATTGAACGAAAAATGGTTCAAATCAAAAAGCGAAATATGGGAATGTATGGGAAAGCCTCTCCGAGATCTTTCAAACAAACAAAAGTTGAAGTCCATTCAGACGGTTCACTCAAAAGTTATTAGGGCGGGAAAGGTTGTTTGAACTGTTCAATGTTGAACGAAAAAATGCTCAAATGGAAAATTTAAATACGGTAATGAAATATCCTTGCTGAGATCTTTCGAACAAAAAAAAGTTTGTTCAAATTGGATTGTTTACTCAAAAGTTAGCATCGCGGGACAGGTTGTTTGAACGGTTCAAAGTTGAACCAAAAACTGTTCAAATCGAAAAATCAAATATGGGAATGAGCTGTACTCGCTGAGATCTTTCGAACAAAAAAAAGTTTATTCCATTCGGACGGTTCACTCAAAAGTTATTAGGTGGGGAAAGGTTGCTTGAATGGTTCAATGTTGAACCAAAAATGTTCAAATTGAAAATTTAAATACGGTAATAAAGTATCCTTCCCGAGATGCTTCGAACAAAAAAAAGTTTTTTTAAATCGGACTGTTCATTCAAAAATTATTAGGGGTGACAGCTTGTTTGAACGGTTCAATGTTGAACGAAAAATTGTTCAAATCGAAAATGTAGATACGGGAATGAAGTATCATTGAAAAGATCTTTCGAACAAAAAAAAGTTTGTTCAAATCGGACTGTTCACTCAAAAGTTAGCATCGCGGGACAGGTTGTTTGAACGGTTCAAAGTTGAACCAAAAATTGTTCAAATCGAAAAATCAAATATGGGAATGAGCTGTACTCGCCGAGATCTTTCCAACAAAAAAAAAGTTTGTCCAAATCGGAATGTTCATTCAAAAGTTATTAGGGGGGGACAGACCGACCGACCGACCGACACACACACAAATTCCCTATCTCAATACCCTACTTTCAAATTTTTAATTTTTCGATATTCAATTTACTTTTTTATTTTTTTAATTTTATACAGATATTTTACCTGCTGATGCATTGTTATTGAAGTATTAACGTTTTAAAAGTATTTTTGGAAGTTTTTCATTGCAAGGTAAGATGAAAGCACAATTCAAAAGTTAACAAATCTTAACATCCTTTTACTGTGTTTACTACAGTTGAATACTAGGAAAAAAATCTTTTACTGAATTTCAGACACAAAAAGGCTATTTTCTTTTTCTTTTTCGTTTTTTTCAAGAAGGAACTGCATATGTGAATACGCTAGAAGATGAGAAAAAATATTTCTAGCTTCTTATTAGTAGCAGAAATTAAGCATTTCTTTTCTTATTTTGAACTTAACTGCTACAGTACTTAAACACAAAAAAATAATCTAATATTGTACTATACTTCTACTCACCAATCTTACGTTTTCAGCTTGTTTAAACTATGTACTTAGAGTAACCTGCAACTAAAAGTTAAAACAGATGTTTTTCTTTAAGACTTATGACTACCCTGCTTCCCAGATCCCTTTTGTATAATTTCCACTATTTTTGGTAACGTTAAAACGAAGTCTGACTGCAATAATAAATAATTAACATTAGTCATTTAATTACTGATGACGTAATTATGATTAAAGTATCAGTAGCGAAAAAATTAAACGAAGAAAAACACTAAAAAGCAAGAAATAAGCAGTCCAAAACATTCTAAAATAAGCTGAATAAATGCAAATGAGCTCTTTGGTAGTATCTGGAACTTCACGGTCTGTTTCTTCCAATTCTGTACATGCACTAAAATTGAAAAATGAACATTTTTAACATTAAAGATAAATTATATAATATTAAATGTATTTAAAAGTTCATACCGAACATAAAATCTTAATTAGTAATTAAAATGCAAATGTCTTTAAAGAGCATTAAAATAGAAAAGATGAATCTTAGTAATAATTTAGGTCTTTATTTTACGTAATTAGGTACTTTTCTTGCTACTTAGAGGAAAATGAATATTTTGAAGGTTGCCATATTTACTAATTGTCTGTAATTATTAAGTCTTCAAAAAATGTATTTCAACTTCAGACTACTTTTCTATTTTTTAAATGAATAAGTTGGTAATTAAATGTAAAATTTTTAAGAGTATTTTAATTGAGTAAATTTATGTACTTTTAACACTTAACGAAAAACGGAGGGAGTTTTAGGCTAGTCTGTGTTTGTCTGTGCATTGTAACTCCTAAACGGGTGAGCCAATTTTTTTCGTTTGTTTTGGTTCAAAGGTGACTTAATTAATAGTGTTAGCTTGCTCTAATCTTTGTAGGAATTTTATAACTGGGGACATTATTTGAAAAACGAATTAGCATTTTTTTCGTAGCTTTGGTGGATAAAACTTTTTTGCACATTTCAAATATTGGTACCATTTGAAAAAGTATTTTTTCTGCTTTTGATGAACTTTTAGAACTTCCAAGTAGCATAGAACTGGAAGTATAAAGTTTACCACTAAATTTTAAACAAAATTTCGAGCTATTCTCAATGTTGGCAGGAATTTGCTTTTTAGCACAAAATAAAAAGTTATCAGTTAAGCTCAGCTATGTTAGGATTGGGGATTGCTATAAGGTCGCTGAAACTGTTCTACTAATTAATTGCCCATTTCACATATTCATCAGACAGGCTTACCTCCTTAATATTTTTTAATGAAATTTTCGGTACTTATCCATTAGCCGGGAGCAAATGCAAAATCAAGAATCGCTATTATCGCCAAGCGAAGCAAAGGCAGCGGAACAAAAGCAACGCCTCCTAAATACTAAATGCCTACTACATTTACTTCGCTAAAGGAGACATTGGTTTCACCTTGAGCGCCACTTTGCGGCAATCCGATAATGCCGTTGTTATGGTGATAAATCCAAACAGTATTCGAATTAAATTTTTTGATTGGCTAACTTTTAAATTTAAAGTTAAAAATCTACCAATCGTTAATTTCACGTGTCTTGAAGAACTCTGATAGATGGCAGTGCGTTATGACCAAAGGGAGAAATTTTGCTCTGTGTTAAAAACCAGAAAGCAGTAGGCATTTAGTATTTTAGAGGCGATGAACAAAAGTCGAAAACGTTCAAGTGTAAACAAGTACGGTTGTAAGAAATTTGGCGGAATTATACACTATTTCACGATGCCTTATTTGGCGATTTTTCACTTGCGCCCGGCTAACGGATAAGTACCAAGTTTTCTCTACTACTTGGAGACAATATCTTCATTTCAGAAAGCTTCTACTTAAACCGATTTCATTTCAGTCTAACCGCTATTCACGAAAAGTATTTGCATTGTAAGAACTTCTGGCAAATTTGTCGCATGATGAATGCTTGACTTTTTATTGATGATTTATTTTTAACTGATCGATTTATATTAAATTTATGTACAAGTTAATGGTACTAAACTTTAGAATTAAGAATATCTACCAAAGAATATCTTATTTAAAGTAACATTTGAATGTTATATTGGTTAAAGAGTGTTTTTCATTACACAGGTCTGCAAAAATACACTTTTTAAAAATTGTTTTGATTTAGTTAACTGATCTTTATGTATTTTTTTGCACTGATTTCAAAAATGGCATTGGTTTTTTTTTTTATCACGTAAGGCTTGCCTACAAAATAAAGTTGAAGTTTTTGAAAAAAGTACAAAAAAAACGGATAATTTCGATTTTTTTTTTCTTTTTTAAATTTTACCATAAAGTAAAAGCAGAAAAATAATCAAAACTTGCTAAAAAGTGCATAAAAGTGATGGACATGTGTTACAAAATTATTATAAGTCTTTGAGAAGGAATTAAGCAAGTCAGGTCCATGAGGAACAGGGCGAATAGCCGAACGTATGTTGGTTGGGTATGAATTTTTTTTTCTGATTTTCAGCACTAAAGAACAAAAATTCCAGTCATCACTGTGATTTTCAGGCTCTCTAAATCATGGGTAATCCAAAACGAAGTGATTTCTTCTTACCTTGAAACAATTGTCTCGGTTCTTCCAAAAACACGCAGAATGCACAATACTACTATATAAGATTGATTTTGGTCCCCTAGTTTAACACCAAATTATAAAAATACACCTTCTTAACAAAATTAGAAATGTTCCTTTGTTGCTTTTTTACCGTTAAGATCCACTAATATAACAGAAACAGTTAGGAGAGTTGACTTATCATCTAGTAATCATTTCTTCAAAAGAGCACAAAACTGTTCGATCTGTATACCACAGTGGCTATAGCTCCACACTGAGTCACTGATTGCAATCAAGGTGCAAGGCTCCCTACATTCTTCATAATGACCCCTAGTGGACAATAAGAATTAGGTAGGAGTAAATTGAGAGATAATTGTCTTGTTTTAGTAGGAAATGGATTTTCCCAGTTTAGATGTATTGTCTTATTCAAATAAATAAATAAAAACATTTTTTTTTTTTTTTTTGCGAGTAACGTACTCGCATTGCTCAACAATACGTTCACCATGAAATCTGTATCATTCAAACTAAATTTAACACTTATATAGGCTATAATATTGAAAAATCTTGCAAATATTCAACCTGAAAACCCTAAAAATAAGCAAATTTCAGGCGAAATTTGTGACTTATCTGAGGGTGATGGAATTTTTTCACTATTTTTTCCGTAATTAGCACATAAAATACTGTTGAAACCAATAGTTAAATTTGCAACAATTTTTTCATCGCAAACCTGTGTTATTGGTCGAAATATTTGCAAGCTTATTACCTGTACGTTGGTACATGAATTAAATATTAAGTAAGTTTCCAAATCTGAAAATTAAAATCCTTTCTCGTTTGTTCTTATGCTTAAGGCAGTTTGAAAGTTCCGTTGATGGTGGATTTTAGACGCATGCCTTGTGCTAAGTAATTCTAAGGTTTAGTACAGATAAAGTTCAAAATCGAAAGTAAAACGAACTTTCTTTTCTTGTGTAGTCAATTTTCACGAGCATGGATTGAATGCATGTGTAAATATTTAACACAAAGCCGAAAATTTTTCTGATCCTTATTCATAAAAAAGATGAACCAGAAAGTTCTATAATTTGAAAAAGTAATTCCTTACAAATTATGTTACTAAATTTGCATGTCAAGCCTGTCGTTGTAATCCAAATTCAACAGAACTATTAAAGGTAACGTTTTGCGATTGCTAAAATACTTTTATTTTACCTTTTCTTTTCAACTTCAGTGATCATTCAATAAAAATTATACATCTCTACTAATAATAAAGCTGAAAGTTTGTCTTTCTTTCCTTCTGTCTGTTACGCGCGTAGCGCCAAAACCGTTCAGTCGATTTTCATGCCACTTGGTACAAAATTAGTTTGTAGCATGTAATTTTGCACCTCGAAGCGATTTTTCGAAAATTCCATTTCGTTCTTTTTCTATTCGAATTCTTAGCGGAAATTCGATAAAATGGGGAAGAAATATTTTACACACATTTTCAAGTCTTATGTCATTCGAAAGCTTAAAATTTTCTGCATAAAATGAAGTTTTTTCGAAGTTTCTATGATCATCAGGAGAGCTGTAACAATTGTTTTTAGAATCCCGGAATTCAAGGCTTACCTTCAGTAAAGCAAGCCAAACGATTCTAAAATGGTTCAGCTCGAGAATAAAATTTGTTTGAAAGGAGAGATGAAATGAATTATTTTATCAACTGAAACAAGGCTTCACTAGATAGCGTTTTATACAGGCTGCTTCATTTGATCAAAATCCTTGGGATAAAAACGGATACATGTCGCCTAACGACATCTATCGAATTTTGTGGTAACTAACATTATATACAAATCAGATAATAAAAGTCAAAATTAAAATTTAATTTGTTGGCGACAATTTTACAATTTGGCATTCAATTCTATTTTATTATATTTTAACGTCATTTAATAGCTTGTTCGATTTGCTGGTTTATTCTGCATTTTAACGGCTTGTTTTAATTAGTTAGCGAATTATTTTTCATTTTAATTGATTCTAATTATAATTAAACTATGAAACGACACTGGCACCGCAGAGCGATAAATGGCGATTTTGGAACGATAGTTCCATCAAAACTTTTGATGAGTTTAGATTGTCAAATTAATTTATTTGGCGATTTTTTTACATTTTAATGGACATTTTGGAATGACTATGGCACTAATATCTTGAAAAGCACATCAAGAATTTGTTCTCCGTAAAGCTTTTGAGAACATTTCAATAACCGAAATCTTTGGTAGTATGTATGTTTTAGTTATAGGTACGTTTTTTAACTTGGCGATGTATTTTCTTACCACCTAAGCGAAGATTAAAATTTTAAGTCTGCATCGTCTTCATGGTTGCTTCTTTTCTCTTATTTTGCATTTTAATTTAAATTTCAATGATAATAATGGCTCGATATATTTATTAAACTTATTATGTTACATGCTAATGGAGCTTTTAAAGTTGATTTGGCGAGTTTTTTTTTTAAGAATTCTCACATTATTTCGCAGCTTTTTTTTCAGTTGACCCATTATTTTACTTTCAAGTATTAAACGTATGTGTGAAATTAGAAACAAAAAAGGGAAGATTTCGGTGATTGGAAGTCTGGTTATCTTTCCCTATTGGCGTTAAATCTTTGTGGCCAATTTATGAGCGAGGGAAATACTTCCTTCGCAAACATAAACTAAAGAGCAACAAAATAAAGTAATTATCGCCAAAAATTTGGCAACCACACCAGATTCCCAATTATCGAAATATTATCAATGTGTGAAATTTAACATAAAAAGAACATTACCTTTTTCTTTTGTGTAAATGAAAACAAAATTTTACAGTTGGTCGTCGTTAAATTGTAGTTTTGTTTATTTTTTTCGTACTTGCTCTTTAGTACCAAGCGATTATATATGCTCATTTCGTTGTTACTAAAGAAATTAATATGTTTTGTTGTCAATCGTCTTTCCGTTGAACACCAATCGCTTCATTGCAGGGCATTCATTCTGGGGCATCAAAAGGAAATGTGTAAAAACCTGAAAAAGCGACGTTTAAAAACACAAATAGATGAAGTTAAAATTGGCGAACATGTTTCAAAAGCCTAAAGCTTGCTTCTTCAGCGCCAAGCAAGAAATGGAAAGAAACAAAGTGCCGGGAGAGTTTAAATAGCAAAAGAGCAAAAGCTAGGCCAATCAGGTGTCAGCGTGTGCCGAGTCCTGATTTGGCGTTGCGTTGTCCGAAAATTTAAAAGCATGAAGTAAAATTGGCGAGATGTGTGGAACTGCAAAAGATTCGTTACAAATAAAATTTTTATGAACATGAAAGGCTTCTAAGAAATCCAACTCGCCAACAGTTGAAGGTCTGCAAATAATTTTAGCTTCAGAGAAAACAAATCTATGGCCCATTTCCCAACAGTGTTTCGCGATTGAGGATTTTGAGAGTTCTTTCTTTTTAACATAATTTTCATGTTCCTTTAACCTAAATTTTAGCGCCCTTCGGGTCTGTCCGACGTAACCAATTTGACATTCACATTTTATGTGATAAATGCCCCACTGATCAAATGGTTGGATGGGGTCTTTTAACTTGGGGTCTTTTAACTTTTAACTTGGTTTCCAAGTTAAAAGACCCCATCCAACCATTTGATCAGTGGGGCATTTATCACATAAAATGTGAATGTCAAATTGGTTACGTCGGACAGACCCGAAGGGCGCTAAAATTTAGGTTAAAGGAACATGAAAATTATGTTAAAAAGAAAGAACTCTCAAAATCCTCAATCGCGAAACACTGTTGGGAAATGGGCCATAGATTTGTTTTCTCTGAAGCTAAAATTATTTGCAGACCTTCAACTGTTGGCGAGTTGGATTTCTTAGAAGCCTTTCATGTTCATAAAAATTTAAGTAATATTTGTAACGAATCTTTTGCAGTTCCACACATCTCGCCAATTTTACTTCATGCTTTTAAATTTTCGGACAACGCAACGCCAAATCAGGACTCGGCACACGCTGACACCTGATTGGCCTAGCTTTTGCTCTTTTGCTATTTAAACTCTCCCGGCACTTTGTTTCTTTCCATTTCTTGCTTGGCGCTGAAGAAGGAAGCTTTAGGCTTTTGAAACATGTTCGCCAATTTTAACTTCATCTATTTGTGTTTTTAAACGTCGCTTTTTCAGGTTTTTACTCATTTTAACACAAAGTGAACTGCTTTTAAAAAGGAAATGTCCCTACGAATAGATTCGCCATTTATCGCTCTGATGTATCAACGCTATCAAAATGAACATCTGAGCTTTTGCGTAGCAATTAAGATCGTGTGAGCAACAATAATGAAACAAAATAGTAAATAGAACAATATTATTTCATTGCTACATTTTTATTTATCGGCTGCGAATATAAGCGTATGTTTTATTAATGCAGAGATGTCAAAATTGAACGCCATTGCTATATGTTGCTAATTCGAAGAAAGTAAACAATGAATGAATGTCGTATGACTGAATCATGAGTTGCGACCAACTTTACCTGAAAAGTGAATTTATTTCCCCTAAAAAGCAGTACTAATAAGGCCTTCGGCATCAATTCACTCTGTACTCCACTTCAGTTAACTATATCAATATTTTTTAACCCTTAAATATAGGATAAACATCACTTTCTACAGCAGAAACAACATGCTAATAAATGTAAACAAACATTTGGGTGGTCCTCATTCAGCGCTCTCTAGCTGGCAAATCTTTACCATTGATGTTTTGAGTAATGAAGCAGCCTGTATAAAACGCTATCTAGTGAAGCCTTGACTGAAATCAACTTTTCATGTTGTTACCATGGTTACGTGTTCATACTTATTTTTGTTTCGTACTTTTTCCAGCGTTGCCAAACGTAGTATTTTTGATACTACGGTAGTATTTTTTCGGCCCAAATAAGGAGCGTAGTATTTTTCCGGCAACCCTGTTTCCAATATACTAATGACTTAATTAAAAGATTTGGCGGATTTTTTTTTTATTTTTTTATTTTCATAGATTTCGCATTTCAGCAATATTGATTTTGGCAACGTTTGGAAACAGTCGCCCATTTAGCGAGAAAGGGGTACCCAAAGCACAAAGATTAACCAAATATCGTATAAATTGCGACATTGCAACGTTCTTTTTAAAGTGTTTCATTTCGGAAAATGTATTGTTTTGTTTTTAAAGCTTAGGAAAGGAAACTTTCTCCTTCTTTCAAATTTTGGTAAGATTTCTGTTGATTTCTGTGAGCAACAAAATTATTCTTATTTTCTCTTTTGGCTTATTTTTGTGCTCCCCTTGGGGTTTCATTTGAATGTCACAAAAGGATGCTTTACCCCTTTTATGGAGTAAATCAAGTGTTAATTTCAATGCAGATGAATTGGTGCGACCACTTGGCGATATTTCGCCAAGCCTTTGGTCGCCAAGTATTTGTCGCCAATTTGGCGATAATTTTTTTTTTTTTTGGTTCAATTTGGCGCTATTGGCGATATTTTGCGAAAAATCCACTGAATGATGTTAAAAGCGGCGATATTTAGGAGATTAATCATTGTAAAACTTTTTTTGCATTGTTTCGTGGCAAACTAGGGATATAAATGTTTGAATTGTTATCTTGCTCCCTCCAAGCACTATTTTAGCACTTAAGGCATCTACTAAGAAATGTACACGTAAAAGGAAGTAGTGTAGGGTCCATACCAAATTTTTATTTCATACTTTGAAGGAATTGTAGTTGAATTATAACTAAAATAGAGTATTTTTTCTGCTATATCAATTATTTTACAAATGAACTTTTGACTTTATACCACGGGCAAAGCTGTGCGGGTACCTCTTGTACATAAATACACGCGTATGTATGTATATCTAAAATGCGAGTATATACCTAAAGAGAGAGAGAGAGAAGAAGACAGGTAGTCAGACTGAAAAATTAGGTCTTGGGGTTTTTTCTCAAGATCTTGATTTTTCAATAGAGATAGTTGTCGTGAGACTTTGAAGTTATGGGATTTTGGGCTTTGTTGATGAAAAAGTATAATTATTAAATATTTTATTTATAAAACATATTTTTTACTGAACTATTTTTTGACCAAGCAACCTACAATGTAGGTTACTTTCATGCACACGCCGTGACTAGAAAAAGATGATAGCATTGGAGGACAAAAACTGATGAAAGTCATCTTTTAGTGTGGTGATTTTTCCTGCCTCTCCGCCTCGTACAAAGTAGTATCTCCGTATCAGTACAAAATTGTACCAAGATTTTTTTTTCAGCTGACAGTTTTTACACCATTTTGTTAAATAGAAATTACTATTTAACAGCCAATTTTATCATTTTTTTTATTTATTTATTTTTTTTTTTTAACCATTTTCAAGATTATTCAATTATTTTCAAGATCAGCTACATTGCAGCAATTTATAAAATCTGGATAGCCTTAGGAATTGTTTGTTTGAAGGTTTGAGGGTTTTTTTCTAAGATCTTGGGAATGTTTTGTACACAATCTTTTGTTTTGCAAATTATCTTATTGGGAACCCTGCAATAGTTAAATATAGATTTATATAGATAGTACCTACCTTTTTATATTCATCGCAACAGTAATCCATGTCAAACATCTGGAACAAATAATAAAAACAGCAATTACATAATTTTATAATTCTTCTATCACTAAAACACTTTTTTCAATAAGCATGGAAATTCTAAAAATATTTCAAGGTTGAATATATTTAGTCGTTTTATGAATACTGAACTCATTTGAACTGTGCAATTTTTCAGGAAAATTGTGCGTGTACATCTATAATAAAAAATGTTTATGTTCTAAGCTTCATTTTGAAAGAATGCTGTTGAAAGGCAAGGGATGGTATGGGGGCAATATATTTTGTTTTTCTATTACCTTTAACGGGTTTTTTTTTTACCCGCCATTGGAAATAAAACGAGTCCCGGATATATTTGCAGGGTGGTAGACAGATTTCGAAACTGAATATATGTAAAGAATAAGACAATTTATTTGTAAATTACTGCGCGAAGCGCTGTGCAAATACGCAAAACTAGTGAGTTCGATTCCCCCTCTACCAAAAAAAAAGTAGTTTTGGGTTGACATATTTTCCTTTAGCTCTTGTCTGATACAAACTTCCATGACTACAAAAACTAAATTCATTACAAGGCTCTGAACCACAGCTGTTACATTAAAATCAGAAATGAAAATGTTTGTGTTATCACGATAATCCCATTATCATCATACAGTATTTCTCAAGTATGTCTTTTTTTTTTTGGGGAGGGGGGGAGGATTTGAGGAGCACTATGCCGTAACTTTCTTGATACTTCATCAAACATCAAAAGTAAAGCATCATTTTTTAAAAAAATTGACAAAATATAAAAAAACATGCATTCCCCCCCCCCCCCAAGAACCAAATTTTTAAATTCTCACAGCCAGTTTAGGAACTCCCCACTGCATTTCATCGAGGAATAGTGGTTTTGGGCGCAGTTGCGTACGATTCCAAGCCATATCAAGCTTGTAGTCAAGTTTCTATGCCCCCCCCCCTCAATGACACGTGGATAATGTGCTGCTGCCGGCAACACTCTCTTATCTTCAGGGAATATCCAATACCTTTTACCAGCAAGATAATGCACCACCGCACACTGCTCGAACTTTCCAACTTGCTCTACAAGGCACACAGATGCTTCCCTGGCCACTGGTCTCGCCTGAACTTTGCCAGTCGATCCCATTTGAGATGTAATTGGATGCCATTCGCATACCCTTCCACAAGCGCGTTCAGAAGAAGAATTTGTGCCGAACGGTTGACCGGGAATGGAGAGTCATTCCTCATTACGCCATCCGTACTCTCATTGACTGTCTCCCTTGACATGTTGCTTCACGTATCTCCTTCCCACGGTCAGTTCATTGATCTACTACTCACTGAACCGACACTATTCTCGCTCTGTATAAAGAACATCATTTTTGAAATAATCACTTTTTGTTTGCATGGGTGTGGCATTTTTACGCATATATTTGCACATCAGTTCTGGAATTTAAAACTTGGATTTTCAACTTTCCTCTATTTGAATTTAAGGAACCATTACACATCATAAAATTAAGCACGAGTACCAACTTTCAAAAATTTGTTCTTGAACGCTAATGATTTGTACACTAGGTGGCCAAAAGTATCCGGACACTTTCAAAAATTTACATTTTTAGATATAACTCGAGAAATAAGTGATCAATTGTTCTTTAACTTTAGTCATACAAAATATATTCTTCACCGAACATTTCCAAGTTGAAATTAAATTACCCTTGCATTTGGGGGACGATAAGAAGGGGGTCGAAAGAAAAACCGCTTTTTGACCATAACTCTTTGAAAATAGCTCGGAATAAGCTATGCATTTCAGTAATTAATTAGCATACTATGTATAATTACTATACAAATTCAAATGAACGTACCACTCTTACTTCCGAAGATATGAAACATTTTTTAAAAAACGGCAATTTTATTTGAAGGGTTTTTGCTCATAACACGCAGAGTTTTTGATCAAACCTTATCAAAACTTCAGGAAAGATGACAAAATACAAGAGAAAGAACATACTAAAACGGTTTTTAAAAATATTAAAAATCCGATGAGATATGAACGTTAAAAGGAAATAATTTTTCACGGCGCATGCGCGAAAGACAGAAATTTATAACTACAAAAATATTGTAGCCTGGTGTATACTGCATCTTATAAAAAAAGTTCCAGTTGAATATCGTAAAAATTGAAAAAGATATCAGCGATCTAGTGAGCTGTAATTCATTCATTTGCAGACAATTCATAAATGGAGAGGGGTTGTTCACAAATAGTGTGGGGACAATCGAGCATATTTTTTAATGTTAAATTGTATACTGTTTAAAAATCTATATTTGGCATAGAAGTCACATTTCGCCCATTCGGCCAAAAAGACCTTATAAGTAGGTGGCCAAAAGTATCCGGACACCCCCTGAAACGTTGGTTTTGAACGATGACGAAATAACCTTTATTTTAAAAATAGCTCTTTGTGGACAGACCCTCACTATGTATGTATTGTCTGCGAATGAATGAAATACAGCTCACTAGATCGCTGATATCTTTTTCAATTTTCATGATATTCAACTGAAACTTTTTTTAAAAGATGCAGTATATACCAGGCTACAAGATTTTTGTAGTTATAAATTTCTGTCGTTCGCGCATGCGCCGTGAATTTTTTTTTCCTTTTAACGTTCATATCTCATCGGATTTTTATTATTTTTAAAAACCGTTTTAGTATGTTCTTTCTCTTGTATTTTGTCATCTTTCCTGAAGTTTTGATAAGGTTTGATTAAAAACTCTGCGTGTTATGAGCAAAAACCCTTCAAATAAAATTGCCGTTTTTTAAAAAATGTTTCATATCTTCGGAAGTAAGAGTGGTACGTTCATTTGAATTTGTATAGTAATTATACATAGTATGCTAATTAATTACTGAAATGCATAGCTTATTCCGAGCTATTTTCAAAGAGTTATGGTCAAAAAGCGGTTATTCTTTCGACCCCCGTTCTTATCGTCCCCCAAATGCAAGGATAATTTAATTTCAACTTGGAAATGTTCGGTGAAGCCTATATTTTGTATGACTAAAGTTAAAGAACAATTGATCACTTATTTATCAAGCTATATGTAAAAATGTGAATTTTTGAAAGTGTCCGGATACTTTTGGCCGCCTAGTGTATATGTTGCAGCTGTGACCGTGCTGTCAAATCCAGAAACACGCACAAATCTTTATTTTCTGAATACAAGAAGAGACTTTAGAATGTTGGCATGTTATGGTATTTTATGGTTCCCTTTATTCGTATACGAGCTAATATTTAGAAAAGTGCCAATTTGAGTCCCAATTGAATTTTCCCTAGTATTTCAATAACTAGTTAAAAAAATAATTTTCCCCAGAAAGAAGATAAGGTTCTGCTTTCATTTCATCTAATAACATCAGAAAAAAAAAATTTTTTTTCTTCAGAAAATATTGTTTTTATACATAAAAAATCAGATCGGTAACGTGTCCCCAGTAGCAAAGCTTAGCATGCAAACAGGTCATGCACACTTTCTAACTTCGCAAAAACATGCACTTGCACAAAAAACGATTCTATTTTGACCCCTTTGTTAATATTTTACTTCATTTTTGTTTTAATCGATTTCTGATTTTCTAGGAAATGCGAAATAAGGGTGTCCCAAGTTCCGCCTTAGAGTGGTAACAATAACTTCCGATCTATGTTTAGGCCCCCAAAATAATTTCCTGCACCTATACCACGTGATACTGAGTACCTGGTGGGATGTTTTATCGAATCGTAATTAAAAATTTGCATTTCTGCATCTAAAATTGCAGGTAAGATTTTTTAAAGTGATTTTATAAAATGTGTGTCATTTGAGTCATCAGATCGGTAACACGCTCTAAAATGCGCAGTTTTTATTATTTTAAAAATTATTTTATATATAAGTATAGTTATATAAGTATAGTCCTTATTACAAGTGAAAAAAACCACGTGTTTGATTTTGGTTTAGTGCGATCGACTCGGAAATAAAAAAAAAACTTTGTCAGTTTGTCAGATCGGTAACAGTCAGAGCGGTAACATTGAAAAACAGCGAATGTGTTACAGAACTAACTCACACGTTTCAGAATTATAAAAAGCAAAAATCATAGGTTTTAGCCATATATATTGAATATTTTTGTTCTTAAAAAATGAAAAGCAATGAGTTTTAGTACAATTGCTTCATTTGTGGTTTGTATGATCTAACAATAGAAGTTAGTAAAATAAGAAAAATTGACACTGCAGAAATTAAGTTAATTGTTTATTATTATTTTATTTTTTTATTTATTTATTTATTTTGGTGCTTCAATTTCTTATAACTTCTCTAAATCGCTAGATAATAACTAGCATGCTAAATTTGAATTTCTGATCAAGAAATTAAATTTCCTGCAACTAATTAAAGAAAAGCAAGCCGCAGAGTTGTGTGTTGAAAACGTTGAAGTTGTGTGTTGTTTCAAAACAAAACAAATGTTTTATTAGCTTGGATTTGGTATTCTCATAATTTATTTTATCTAAAAACCTTATCGCTCATTTTTATTTCCAAGAAATGCTTTTTTATAATGAAATTTGATTTTTTAGGCTAATATATATATTTTAATATAATTATCTTGATTCTATGTTAAAAATGCAAGGAAATGATATCATATTTAGAGATGTTAACGAAAACTGAAAGCATAAACTCAAATATGTAGCTCATATTAACATCAGATCTGTAACATTCATCAGATCTGTAACGGCTTAAAAGTGAGTAATCTAAGGAGGGGGTAAATAACTTCCTTGACCTCCCCCCTTTTATTTTCTTGCATTTAGACCCAATTTAGACTTAAAGTCCAATATTAGTTTTTTTCTGCAAAAAAAAAATTTTTTTTTAGAAAACTCCAACTTCAAGTTGGCACTTTTCTAAATATTGGCTCACACGTATATCACAAAGTTTGAAATTCCAGGAATAAAGGCAAATACATTCATAAAAAGTCTCATTTGTGCAAAAGGATTAAACATTATATAAAATTTTAGTGAAAATATCGACAATTTGATTTGAAAAAGCAAATAAAAAGTACACAACTACTAGTTCGATACATTTTATGTCAACCGTCTAGCTATGAGAATCATTCAAATGAAACCCGACGTCTAACTTTGCATTAAACTTAAGGGGCGCCGTGAAACTGTGTGCACGGTGACACATTGTACTGGTAGAGAGACTTACGCATGCACAACGTTTGACACTGCATAGTGACAGTGTGGTTGCGTGCCGAAGTGAATGCACTGTAACAGTGTGGTTGCGTCCGTCACACAAGTTATCATCTACTGCTGAACATCCAGAAGAGTAAGCAGGATCAAACTAATGATCCTAATTGCAAGGGTTGCCTCGTTCATGAGGAGACTGCTACACACATTGTGGGTCATTGTGAAGTGTTCTCTGACTATTATAGGTTTGAACACCTGGTGCTCGAACCTTGGGAGATTCATGATATTCCCATTAAGTGTTTGCTGAATTTTGCTTCTGCTACTGGTCTGTTTTAAGACTTCTGTTTACGGTTTAGTACAATAGACTTCTGGTCGCAGTGCTTTTCTTTGTTAAGCCCCCCTCGCTTTCATTTCATTTCAAGCAGGAACAACGAGGAATGATTCAATTTTTAACGGAGGAGGGAGCTGGAAGCCGTGAAATGTATCAACGGATAAAGGCTGTCTCCTGCATGACATTCACACGGTTAAAGGTCTGTGTTGTACAGTGGATGTTCCAGTATTTCCTATACCGAAACTATTGCAATGCCGTCTTCACCGCATCGGGCGTGTGTGGGGGAGCATAGTCATACAGAAGACAGCCTTCATCCGTAGATATATTTCACGGCCTCCAACTCTCTCCGCCGCCAAAAATTGAATCACTCCTCGTTGTACCTGCCTGCCTGTTCCGTAATCGACGATAACTTTGAAACATACTCAAACCAACGTCAAACATTGCGCATGCGTCAATCTCTCTATCAATACATGGTGCAATCATATATGGCCGGGTGGCTCTATCGGTAAGGCGTCGGACTCGTACCCGGAAGGTCCCGGGTTCGATCATAGCCGATCAAATATCTACCATCTGCATTAGTTGTGGCTGGGGGGACATTAAAAATGCTCATGGTCACAAAGTCCTCCAAGTGAATCAATACCTCTTGGGGTACTAAACAAGGTGTTTGCTCTTCTTCAACAACTGGATGAAAAAAAAAAAACAGAGCGCTCTTCACGGCTACATCCAACCCGTTACGTATAGTGGTACATACAGGGAACCCTGAAGTGAAGAGAGAGAGAAGAGAGTGTCACCATAGACGTAGTTACACGGAGTCGCACCTCACTTCTAATGCAAAGTTAGACGCACTGATCGAGTTTCACTTGAATGACCGTCATAAGCTCATAAAGCTGAAGAAAATTTTAAAATTAAGGACTTAAAACTAACAGTTCCCGTTGAAGGTTATTATTGGGTGTGCTCTTTAGAGTTTAATTAGTTTGAGTTACTTTAAGGTAGACCTGAAAATACTCACTCGATACTTGCCATTTGGCGACTAAACGTGTCTACCTTTGGCAATTAAAACATTCGGCCAGCCACTTTTTAAAAACCCGATTGGCTACTGGTAAGCATAACTTTATTGTTTTTCTTTTCTTAATTACAATTAATTTCTATTTTGTAACTCTTAGCTTGTGATATAAAAACAATTCCAAGCACAAACTCACGGGCATGTACACAACCTTGTACTAAGGATTTGAACGCAACTTTGAGGAAGAAAGAAAAAGAAATGCTGGTAAGGGAAACTGAAGTTAGGTCTCATTAGACTACAGGTTTTCTTCTGCAGCTTATCTAAAGTGCAGTGTCTTGTTTTAGTGAAAAAATAAATTAAAAAGCAAACTGTAAATTTGAATTTTAAAGCAATTAAAACCAACTGCTTCTATATCTATCTTTAAAGCGTATTGACAAAGAGATTTGGATCTGAGTAAAGACAACACATTACCTCCACTCTTTTATCTTCTGCTGAAAAATGTTACAAATGAATCTTTTTAAAGTGAGTATTTTGAAGATCTTAATCAGGTATTTGTTTTTTCTTTTTTTTTCTTTTTTAATAGGTATGAAACAATGATCAGCTGCAGAAAGGTAAAGCTGTTTTTCAAAACTCACAAATTACACCAAATTGGATTCAATTACGCGCATACAGTCTGCTGCGGGCCCTTTTGTCCATTATCAGGCTTTCCTGATAAAAATACAATGCTCCTTACGTTAAAATATTTATTATTTTTTTAAAGTTTTAGGTACCTAAATATTTTCTTTGTGTTAAAAGCATAGGCAATTATTTAGAAACATCAGTAAAACTGACAATACTCGTACAAGGCATTTAGCAATATCTGTTATAAATAATAATATAATTTATGCGTATCCCTTTTAAGAATTATGTTACAGTTTTAACAATGAACACTTATTTGTTTTGTTTAATATAACAGCATTTGCCTTCATCATTTAGTCTCTCAATTATCGTGCATAAAATGTAGAAGTAACCTAACTACTTAAATAAATATTTCTTAAAATTTAGGAAGCAGTTTTGTACTAACCACTCTCCAAAATGATTCTAAAAATAGCCATTCAGTAGGATGTGCCTGAAAAGAACAGTATTAATACTTTATTAAGGGAAATATTTAAAACCATGTGGGATTTGAAATGCAAAACAAAATTTGTGTAAAAAAAAAAGAAAAATATCTTATATGTTGTATGGAATGAGTTTTGTTAATATGATAACTTGAATATTTATGCTTAAAAAAATAGTTTTCTGTTACTCGTGTTTTAAATTGTTAGCATAAATTCCTCGGAAAACAGAACTAACTAATAAATTCTCACAACTGTGGAATAATAGTAATAATAATATTCAAGTAAATCTTAATACAATAAGTTCTTTTACTCTTACGTCATTAAGTTTTATTTACATAAATATTCGGTCTTCATTTAGGTCTGAATTTTCGTAAAAGTAATTTATTGTCATTTTTCTTTGGCATAGTAAATTATATTTTTTAAGTATCATCTTAAACTTCAGTATTGCTTAAAGGGTATTATTCATTTGAAAGCATATTGAAATATCCTTTCAATTTGGGCAAAGTTGAAAAGTCATACAAAATTTTATTTATTTATTGGGGATGAGCTAAGGATTTAGAAACCAACATTACACATGGACTCGTTTTGGAATTTCGTTACTGTGTTACTGTAGTTAAATAAGTATTTTGTCATGTTGCCAACGTTAAGACTTAGTAAGCTTTAAATAATTATTTTCTTTATCCAGAAAATAATATCAATTTATATTCGAGGACTATAATATAAATTATGTAAGAACCTAAGGAAAACTTTGTGGATCTCAAACGTTTTTACTGTTCTAAAAGTCAGCATATTAACCAACGATCAAAAATTCCATCTCAAAAAATTGTGGGCGTAACAAATTTTTTCTTTAAAAAAGTTTACCTTAAAAATTAATCCTTACACAAGACTTCATAATTGACAGAAAAAGGAAGAAAAACAACACGAGGAATTAGAGTCATTCCATGTCAAGTCACATACGATTTCGAGTGAGTAGTCTCAGATTGTTACAATATTTTGTAGGTACATTCCCACTTACTATGTAGTGTATTAAAAGAAAATTTTAGTATTCTAGCTGTTGTAATTTTTTAGATATGAGGGATTTTAAATTTTAATGTTTTGCTCCGACGGTTCATGCTTGTCTGACCATAACTCTGGAAATCCAGCTAGCATCCCAAACTTGATATATTTTGAAAGCTTACATTATAAGCTTTAAAATGATGTATTACATGACAGAAAAATAAATTTTTTAATTTTGAAGGTCATTCAAATTGATCTTTGACCTTGGATATCTCAGAAGGTTATTATTTTAAAAATCTAAAAAAAAATTATATTTTGTGCATATTCTTGTGTACTTTATTTGTGTTGAGAGTCAAGTTGGGACAGCAATGGGATCAGATTTTATTTTAAATTCACTGTCACTCTGCACGGTCAAAAATCAAATATCATCAAGTATTAGTGCCCAAATGCGTTATGATCATACAGATAATTATCATTAAAAGACTGAAAAAAATTATTCAACCTAAAATACAATAAGAAGATTTAGTTTTTAAAGTACTAGGTGCGTGGCACGACGCTTCACGGGCTACCTTACAAATGAAAGCGGTGTCAAGTGAAGCTTCCGCTTTTGGTGGAACAATAAACTCGTCGCCACGGCGGCTCCCTACGCCCAGCGCCCTCTACACACAGTTGCCAAAGCAACACTTTTAATGAACGCCATCTCTCAAAAAGAGTAGAAACTAATCCGCTCGTGCTTTTCGACCATTATTATTTTTAAACTATAATAATATCTCTTGAAATACAGTTTCTGGACACAATTCTTCGAAGGAAAGTTTTCTTTCCAATTTCCCATCATGAGATGCTCTTATGTGTGCCATTTAATACTATTAACATAAATTATAGCAAAATTCCTCTGAAGAACTGTATCCAGAAACCAAAATTGGTTTTTTAAAATTTGCAGAGCTCGTGCCAAAACACTGTCTTAGCTGTCTCGAGTGGCACCAGTATGCTTTGGTAAAATTCATCAGAACTTAAAACTGACGTTGGCTGCTTTTCCAGTAAAATTTGAGAAAATTAATGTTCACATTTACACCCATGCAAAGATTGTTTACCAATAATGATATGCAACCCAGCACGGCCAACACGTTACTTTGGAAGTGCAGTGAATGTCCAGGATCAGAAACTACACTGTAAAAAATGAAAGTTGTTTTTACAGTAAAATACATCTAATTTTATAGTAGTAAGCTGTAAAAATTTCTAATTTTACAGTAATAATTTGTAAAATTGTAAACTTTACTGTACTAAACTGTAAAATTGCTAATTTTACAGTAATAAACTGTAAAATTGCTAATTTTACAGTTTATTACCATGCATTTTACAGTTTTAAACTGGCACCTCTGCTGCCAGTAATATACTGTTGTTTTTACAGTATAATACAGATAAATTTTACAGCAATAAAATTGCTAACTTTACAGTAAGAAACTAAAATTACTGTGCAGATTACAGTTTTAAATTGGAACCTCGGCTGCCAGTAGTATTCTGTAAGAACAACAGTTCGTTTTTTGCAGTGTATGTCCCAAAACTATAAAATTTCTTCTAATAATAATGGCGTTGAAAATTTTACAATTTTGCAATTGTAATATATTGATAAATCAACTTTTGAATTCTCGTAAGATCTTGTGAAAACTTCATTTCTTTTCTTACAGAAATTTTAGCTCTTTTCTTACAGAAATGTGTTGAATTGTCCATTTCATCGGGAAGGTTGCAGGCTATATAACATTACGCCTTTTTCAGGGGATATTATTATAGTTTAAAAATAATGATGGTCGGAAAGCACGAGCGGATTAGTTTCCACTCTTTTTGAGAGATGGCGTTCATTAAAATTATTGCTTTGGCAACTGTGTGTAGAGGGCGCTGGGCGTAACGAGCCGATGTGGCGGCAAGTTTATTCTTCCACCAAAAGCGGATGCGTCACTTGATATCGCTTTCATTTCTAAGGTAGCCCGTGCCACGCAGCTAATACTTTATAAACTAAATCTTCTTATTGCATATGAGGTGGAATGATTTTTCAGTCTTTTAATGATGATTATCTGTGTGATCATAACGCATTTTGGCCCTAATACTTGATGACATTCATTTTTGACCGTACAGAGTGACAGTGAAGTTTAAATAAAATCTGATCCCATAGCTGTCCCAACTTGACACTTAGCACAAATAAAGTGAAAACAGTATGCGCAAAATATATATATATAGGGGAAAGTACCCCAAAACGGGATAGCTAACCTATTCTTCGCTTTATTTCTTATTGTATACAATGTACATTTCAAAGTTAGACGTCATTTAAAAGTATACACCTTTTACATTACTAAAAATACCCTGGTCATATTTGTTCGATATTATTTATGTGAAAAATACTGGTTTCAAAAAGTCTTATACGATCCCGTTTTACCCGACCAAGGGTGGGTAAAACGGGATAGGGAATTGTATGTTATTATTGTGTACTGATTTTACTTTTGATTTAGTTTTTAGACCAAAAATAGGCTACGTAATTGTAAAGTTGAAAAATTACATAACACAGAAATCGCATAAAAATGTGTCGTCTTCTTCGTCTGCTTTGGAATAAGCTTCGTGGGCCCATCCCTGGCAGCTCGAGCATTGTGTCCAGCTTTCTTCTCCAGACTTCGATTCAAGATACAGAGCGTTGCAGAAAATACATGCTTCATCTTTTTCAGTTTCATTATTTCTCGTTCTTTTTTTTTTCGTTCTTGTTCTTCCAACTCAAATTTCATAAAAACGTGAGTTTTTGCTGTTTTGTTGACAAGAAGCCCATATGGCTTCTTGTCATAAATGCTGTTTTCCCTGTTCTATTATCGTGTTTATTTTGAGGTCTTGGTCCAATCACTCGTGGTGGAGGTAGAATTTCTCTGGGTGATATAGAAAATGGCAGTGAACGGCGACGGCGACAGTATAGTCCAAGTCCTTTGCCTTCTGTTGAAGTGAACGGTTGGATAAGGCCTGCATTTGTGCTAGTGTTATCGTTGCACTAAGTGATTCATTCAATACTGTCTCTAGTGGTTGTGATGACAGCAAACTCTTAGATGCTATGACTGAATTTGAAGATCCTTCGGATCGGATCTCATTTTGTTGTAGATTTAATGGGTGTTAGGACGTCATGTTCTGAGCATCCAGCAATGGGTGATCTGTTGGAAGAGAGGAAGCGAAGAGATATTCAGGAAAGGGGAAAGACATCTGGGGTTATATAGGAAAATGCCTGTTTTCATTCACAGCAGTTTCGACAAGAGCTGCTCGTTAATATGCTGCATTGAACATATTTCCTACTTCGTAGATAGTAATCCCTTCGTCAGGATGGTTGAACATTCACTTGCGAACCTCTAGCTCGCTTCGTGCTGCTTAAATACATTGAAAAAACATTAATGGAAATGGTCGGGTAAAACGGGACACACCAAAATTGTATCCCGTTTTGGGCACCCTAAAAGTGTCCCGTTTTGCCCGACCATGATGCTTTTGACAACATAAAGGTCTGACCCCGGAACCGCCACTCACTATCAATATTTAAGTACATGACATTGTTGCTAAAAGAGCTATGAACAAAATACAGTTCTAACCGGAATTGTTCCGAATTACGGAGAACCACAATTCCAGTTGTTCTGCAGTCGAAAAAAGCAAAAAGTAAGTAAAAATCTCAATTGAAAACTTTGAAAAAATATTTCTTTGCGAAATACGTGGCTAGAGTTAAGATATTAACTGAGTATGCTGTCATGGCGGTCGGGAACCAGTTTAGCCTGTCTCCTGCGAGATAGTACCACCAGTCAAGCTCCAACGCCCGCTATCCCGTTTTGCCCGCCTATCCCGTTTTGGGCAACTCTCCCCTATATATATATTTTTTTTTTCAGATTTTTAAAATAATAACCTTCGATGATATTCAAGGTCAAAGGTCAATTTGAATGACCTTCAAAATTAAAAACTTTATTTTTGTGTCCTGTGTAACATATTATTCTAAAGATTATTTCAAGACCTTTAAAATGACAGCCAGTTTTTATTTGTAGTGCACTTACGAAAAAAGTTATATGCATTCAAAACGTTTCCCATCTACCTAAATTTGATTTTTCTATATGACCCCCAATAAAAAAATTTTTGTCTTGAAAATCTAAAAACATAGATTTTTACTTATAATCCCAAGTACAATCGCTGTACAAAATATTTGAAAAATCGGAAGGGGTCACTTTGAAAACCCCACTGTTTTGATCGATTTGATATGGAAATACCCATTAACCCATTAATGCCTGACATTTTTTTCCGAAGATATTTTGTATACTGGTCACAAACAGTGTTTTATAGACAGGAAAAATAATTTAAAAAATATTATGTGAAAAATAATTTTTTTATTAAGGAAAGAAAAATTGTCCCTTAAAGAATACGATAGACCCCAGAGGGTACATACTTTTCTTACTAATTTTTTTTTTCTACCTACGAGATAATATTTAAAAATACATTTAATAAGAAGAAATGTAAATCAGCAATTAGCATAAACTGGGAATAACTTTGAAAACTTAGCTTTTTTAGATTGTAAACGATGTAATTTTTGATAAAGATCATATTAAAACTGCTATCGAACATACTTTACAATGGTTATGTGCTGCAATCTGTTAATAACGGATTTAAACAATACCAAGGTACTAATTGAACACTATTATTTGGTTGAAATGTTTATTTTGGGGAAATTCGGACCCTTTTCTGGACCGTCCCTAAAAAGGGACGCTAGACATTAATGGGTTAAAGGAATGCTTAGAGTGAAACTAGTTCAAACGTTTAAAAATTTATAAATCCTTTCAGAAAAAAAAAAGATTTATCAAAAAACAAAAAGTCCACGAATCTTACTGCACAGTTTGAATTATGTACAAACTTTTACTTCGCGGTCTTTAAAACCACGTTGGATAGCAGCATCTGTTGGACGTTGCCTAATTTCGGAGATATATATGAAAAATTTATGAAAAAAGTGGGATTTCTTTGTGTAGTTGTCTAAATAATAAAATTGGATAATAATAGCATTCGCTTTGTTATTCTTTTCTTATTAACTGTTTATTTATCAAATTATTTATTTTCATTTTATATTAATTTTTATTTATTTATTTATTTGCTTGTTAATGAAATTAATCGTGTAATTATTTACTTGCAAAAAATATTGTGAAACGAAAAAAATAATACCAGCAATATCACGACGTCAATTTAAACCTATTTCATACGTTCAGTATTAGTACTCAGATCATTTATTTATTTCTACGCAAAACGTTGGGCATTTCCATTTACTTTTACTTTCATTTAATTAAAAACTGAATGTCAAAATCATTTTTAAATGCTTTATTTCTCTACATGAAGCTTAGAAACAATGTATAAAAAATGTGGTATAGACCCCCACACACTACTTCCTTTTACGTGTAAATTTCTTAGTAGATGTCTTAAGTGTTAAAATAATGCTTGGAGTGAGCAAGATAACAATTCAAACATGAACACCCTAGTTTGCCAGGAAAAAAATGCAACAAAAAAAATTATTTACAATGATTAATTTTCCAAATATCGCGGATTTTAACCCTACACTGCATGATTTTTTGTTCGATGAAAGACATATATATGTTTTTTAGTGTAATAAGAAAACATTGGAACACATTTTCAAATAATTACTTTTGAGGATAGATGGTTATATTTGCTTTAAAGATACATAAAACTTGCTTTTTATGCTTGAGTTGCCTTATGCATAGTCATAAGAAAAAATAGTCCATGTAGCCAATTGGCAACGCTATGCAGTGTAGGGTTAACATCATTCAGTGGATTTTTCGCAAAATATCGCCAATAGCGCCAAATTGAACCCAAATTAAAAAATAATTTTTTCCCCAGGTTTGTCGCCAACTTGGCGATATATCGCCAAGTTAGCATCAAACACTTGGCGACCAAAAGCTTGCCGATATATCGCCAAGTGCTCGCGCCAATTCATATTACTTAAGTCAACATTGAAATTAACACTGATAAAAGGGGTAAAACACCCCCTTGGAAACATGCGAATGCAACCATAAGGGGAGGTGCACAACTAGATCCTCCTCGGAGCCTACATACCGAGCTAGAAGTTTCTACGGCCTATAGTTTTTGAATTATGCGACATACATACGCACATACATACGTACATTCAGACGTCACGAGAAAACTCGTCGCAATTTACTCAGGGGTAGTTGAAAAGGATGTTTCGACTAGTTATGTGTTGGTAGATACATATATACGAGCTGACAAGTCGAAAAAACTATGCAACATTCATTCAGGGGTGAACAAAATCGAAATTTAGACCCGAATTTGATTGAAATTTTTTTTGCGATCACAGTACTTCCTTTACAACGTATAAGGAAGTAAAAAGAATAATATTTACATGATAAAATTTTCCTTGTTGTTTTTAGTACTGCAAGTTATTTTCTTGCCTTCTTAGGGATCAGAACATGATACGAGACTAAAATTTGTCAGTGAGCAGTGTATATGTTTGGGGAAAAATGTTTTCTTAATGATACAATTACTATGCAATTTAAACTGAGACAGCATATGACAAACCCTTCAATGTAATTGCTATACACATGTGTTTCATGTTAAAGATATTTTCTTCGAAACATCATACTTGTCTTGCATTCTTTAATCGTGTTCATGTGTGCCCCAGTTCTGCTGACACATGGCTCCAAAGCGGCACATGTAAATAATTAAAAACATATTTTAAAATACCATGAAGTAAAGAAACATTTTTTTTAGGATTCAAAAAATTCCAAGCTAATGGGAAAGGACTATTCAATCATTGGGTTATGTTTGAAGAAATTATTAACATTTTTGAAAAAATAGGGATACAAAAAAAAATGTTCACATATGGCCCCCTTTATCGTAAAGCACTATAATGTTTTTCCGGTACTGTTTTTCTGGAAAAATTAATTCTCCTTCTTAAAAAATTGGTAATTACTCATAACGCAATTATTTCTAATTGCCGTCCTAGCGATTGAAAATTTACGAATTAACCCCCTGATACCCATATATATACTATGTATACATCTGAATCCAAGCAATAAAAACCTAACGCCACATATCGGAACTTAGGAGATAATTTAATTCAAACACGAAACACGTTTTATTCTTATTTAATAAAATAAAGTTTGTCTTCCCAGCCATAAAGACTGGATGGCGAGAAAATGCCTAACAATTCATCTATACTCAAAAACTACTTTTGGAAAGTTTATGAAAGGTAAAAAAGATGTTTTTAAACTATTGTAAGTAGTGAAAGAAAAATGCATAATTTTCGCTAGCGAAAGACCAAAGCGAAGAAATGTTTGAAAAAGGCCATGGGGAAGTTTTTATTCGTAAAATAAATGTCAAAATTTAGATAAATTAACTTTGTTTCCGGTTGAATACATGTAATTTAAATGAAATCTACTCACAACGGCCGCATGTTTTTCAAAAAGTTTTAACCATTAAGGAAACTAAATCTGTGTTCATGAATAAGCTTACATACCAAAGCACTTTCGAGTTCCTTCAATATTTATTTTAGCTTCATCAAGCGTGTGAAGCATTACACAGCAAAGCTTTTTCTTTTTTTTCCAGAGGGAAGAAATTCTTTTTTCAATTTAAAAATGTATTCTTTCGTGCTTAGTTAAATTAATTCAGTTGATATCTTTTTGAAATATGAATAAATATTCACGCTAAATGATGAACGATATGATTAAGGTGTCGATTGAACAGCTCTGGTGAAATTTAAATTCTGCTTTAATTTAAACAGTAAAATTAAAGAATTTTTTTTAAATGTTTGTAAAAATTTTAAAACAACTGCAAGTAGAGTTTGTTCTTAAGAATAATATAAAGAACTTAAGGACATAAAATATTTATCTTAAATATTGCATCCATTCCATTATCACCAATTGTCTCTATAACTTTGTCCTATAAAATACAGGCTTCAGATGACACTTCCCAATAAAAATTGATCACACATTCATTCAGGGAACATAAGGGGTGGTGGAAACAAAAAGTTCTTTGACCATAATTCATCGTTAATGGTCGGTTGGTATGATATGTATAATCATTTTACATATTTTTTGTTAAGGTCGCACTTATATACTCCTGAAGATATGAACATTTCTCTTAAAACTGCCAATTTCGTTTTCCTGTAGTTTCTTTCTGAATTTTTCCGCAGTAGAAATTAGAATGAGAGAAGAAAAACAATTAGTTGTTGTAGAAATGAAATTATTGGAATTTGGGGTTTTTAAAGCATAAAGGAAAGAAAAAACGTTTCAGATTTACGCAGAGCCGTTTTATCAGCGCAGAAAAATATATTACTAATAGCTTCAAGGAACATTTGCATTGTCCCTTATATGTGTGCATGTGTCTGTATGTCCTCTACCAAGTCAGTCGTTCATAAATTTAATGAATGTAGAAAGAAATTACCCCTGGAGTTCTGTTTTCTGCGTCATCCAAGCAAGAATTTAGCTCTCGTCGGCAATTTTCCTGCAAGAAAATGTGGGAAAAGTCACTAAGTTTGATATAATTGTTTCAAATCTTCTTGCCAGTCAAACATGGATTTAAAAGCAAAGGTGCGCCGAAAGCATACAGCGAAATACAGAATAAAACGATTCAGTCTGTATTTATTATAAACAGCTTATGTTGCAACTGCAACCAACACCTTCTAAATACTAAATGCCTACCGCTTTCTGGTTTTTAGCACAGAGCAAAATTTCTTCCTTGATTAACAACGCACTGCCAAGTCGTCCGAGTTCTTCGAGACAAGAGAAATTAACGATTGGCTGATTTCTAAATCTAAATTTAAAAATTAGCCAATCAAAAAAGTTAATTCGAATATTGTTTGAATGTATCATACTATAAAAACGGCATCATCGGATTGCCGCAAGGTGGCTCTCAAAGTGGAACCAATTTTTCCCGTAGCGAAGCAAATGTAAAAGGAACTTAGTATTTAGGAGAAGTTGCTGCGTGGTGATACGTGAAGTTCACTTGTAGTACTTCCTCTTTCTATTGGTATAAAGAGGGATTGGTTTCTATTGTTTAAAAATTTTAAGTCAAAAAAGATCCAATGGGAGCATAAGGATTGAACCGAAGCTTTCTACCAGGCTTAAAATGTTTTATTGGTGTTCGGGTAATCCGCTATGTTTGCTTTTGAAGCTGTTCGCTTCTGTTTCCGTTGCTTTTGTCGGATGTCTGTGCATCCATAAGCTTAAAATTTTTTTGCATTGAAAAAGGCGTTCCTTGTAACGCCGAAACACGTGTCTGCAGTATCCCTGCTTATTTGTGCCTCCTTAACGTTGTAATTTTCTCTACATCAATAGCACAAAGGTATTTGTAAACTAAACAACTATAATAGTTATTATTCCAAGCTGCTCCATAATCTTTAATAAAAGAAACTTCCTTCCTACTACTTTGAAGCATAAAAGTAGCGACACAATATTGGGCAGGATTGATGAAGGAAAAAACTACCTGAATATATGGTAGAAAGTAATTTGCTAGAAATAATGAACTTGAAGGAAAACAAATTCGTATGCCGCTGCCGATTTCTTAAATAAAGAGATAAATTGAAAAGAGGAATTAATGTTTGAATTTTCTTATGATTTATGGCTCTGAATAAAATTAGGCTTTGATCACGGAAATTAAAAAAAAATGAGTAAAAAATAAAAATCATTATAAGTACAGAACATTTCAATTCCACTTTAACTATTTCACTTTCAAATGTTAGTAAAAAAAGTTAAGTAGATGCAGAACAACTATCATAATAGTTACGCAAATTCGAGCTTTCAAGTATTTTTTTTTTAAATAAAAAGAATCAAATGTTAATTCAATTTGCTTTTCAATTACATTGATCTCTGAAACAAATAGCTGGAGGGAAAATACATCTCCATGTCCATATTATATACATTAATTTATGGAAGTAGTATTTTTAAATACATGAAGTTAATTAAGTACTGAATTTCACTCTTTGAAGAAGTCCCTTGTTTAATGTTCTCAGTATAAAGTTCAATGTTTAGAACTTTGTCAATTAAGTTTTTTGGGTTTTCCTTTTGATTAATTTCAATTAAAAAATTGCATTTGACTTACCGCCATCGGATCTGAAACTTCACTAGCTGCTCCTTCAGCTTCTAAAGAAAAATATATTTTAAAACTGATAAAAATAAACAAGCTGTGCAATCAAACAAAACCTTTAATAATGATATCATTGTTTTAAATGTATTAATTTCAACTTGATATTCAAGTTTTAGTTACAATGTTAAACCTCCGGCATTTCTTTGTACATGCTCATTAGTGACTCACGTTATGACGGGAAAAAACGCAAGTAAAGAGTTGTCGAAATCACAAGCAATCAAAAAATTCTTTACTATTGAGATGCGAATCCACTTTTGGCAGGTAAAATGACTTCGATTGCTAACATTATTATATAGCATTAAATAAAATACTTAAAACTAAATCACAGAGTTAGGGCCATGCTCCACATCAGCGTAAAACGCGACCGAAACTGAAGGCAGAAACCGAAAATCCGGGTACTTTCCATAGGAATACCATTGAATCCATTTTACGCTTCTGCCTATTTTTTCTGCTTTACGTCGATGTGGAGCATGGCCCTTACTGTTATTTAAATCTGTACATAAGAACCAGAACGACGTAAGTCCAACAATGGCGATTTTCACTTTTTTGTTTCATTGTAGGTAGAATCTTATTCCACATCGACCCATTAAAACAGTATTCTATGAAACAAATTCCTTCACAATTATTTAGCAGCGTGAAAAGAGCGCGAGTCCCACCTTTGCATGTATCCGACAATCGTTTTTCCCCTCTACTGAAAAATGACGAAAATGGACTTACGTTAGTCTGGTTCTGAGGTACAGAAATAGCTCAAACAGAAACAACAAAGGTAAGAATAGGCTATGCGCATCCTGCTTTTAAAAACAGACCAAAGTGAATCAAAGACATTGGTGTTTACACTTCAAAAAATGAGTTGTTGTTTTTACAGTATAATACTGAAAGCATATGTTTCAGTTCAAAACTATAAAATCGCAGTAATAAGCTGTAAAACTAGCGATTTTACAGTTTATTTCTCTAAAAATAGCAATTTTACAGTTTAATAATGTACAATTAACAATGCTACTTTATTACCATTAAATTAGCTGTATTATACTCTAAAAACAACAGTGTAATACTAGCAGCAGGGTTTCCAGTTTAAAACTGTAAAATGCACAGTAATCAACTGTGAAACTAGCAATTTTACAGTTTACTACTAAAAATTAAGGGCCCTGCTCCACATTAGCGTAAAACGCGACCGAAAACTAAGGCAGAAAAATCCGGGTACTTTCCATAGGAACACTATTTGCTCCATTTTACGTTTCTGCTTTATTTTTCTGCTTTACGTCAATGTGGAGCAGGGCCCTAACAGCTTTACAGTTTATTACTGTAAAATTATTGTAATAATAGCTGTATCATACTGTAAAAACAACATTCATTTTTTAATGTACAGTTTGGGAAGGCTAACATGTAATTTCGTTTTCATCTCGCAGTGCAGATCTAGGCATATAAATCGAGGCATTACCATGCTAGAAAACAGCATATCCTGCAGGAAACAATGTCTGTACTGTAAATTTCACATGTTTAATTAAAATGACCACAAGCTCAATCGCAATTACTAAAATTATTAGAGTGATGGCAGGGCATGCATAAGATGACCATACATCCCGTTTTGAACGGGACTGTCCCGTTTCTAAAAGGCTGTCCCATTGTCCCAGAAAATAAGTTAGAGAAGCCGAAATGTCCCGCTTTCTGAAAGAAAGTAAATAAGAGGAAAAAATAAACCTATAGTAAAGACTGTTTTTTCCCTTTTTTTTAATTTTAAGTAAACGACTTAATTTTTCTTGATACTTTAATTTTACATTTCAATGTTCAATTATTTAGTATTTAAATGGTTTAATTTAATTATTTAACAAGGGTTTTTGTTTCATTTTAACGCTGCTTTTAGTTCATATAATTTTAGTTCTGATAATAATAACAAAAAATGTTCATACAATTTTAAATTTCAGCAATAATTGTTTTGACAAAGTCTTACAGTGAAAAATGTGTTTTTTTTTTTTTTTTTTGACTTCGTTAGTAAAAAATTTCTAAAACGAAAAAAAGTTCCACGTTATAATAATTTCCCCCTTAATTTAATTTATCTTTTTTCTGTAATTGTACCTGACAAATTCTGTTTTACCTTGTATAATGTGCGCAGCCTTCAATCTTCTATCTTTGCTATAAAAATATTCATAAAGTTGGATCTGAAGTTACAAGTGCTCTAAAAATATCTCTCTGTGACGACAAACTGGAAAAATATCTTTCAATAAAATTTTTCAAGATCAATATACAGAAAAAAAATAAGAAATTTCACTCTAAGCTGGTTTTGAACTATTCTATAAATTGGAATTAAGTCATAGATAAACAAAATATTTCATATCGAATTCCGTAGTTTATGTAACTCCAATCTTACGTAGTTTACAGAAAAACGACATATATTTCACGAAAATGCAAAACTCCGCACTTTCTGAACTAAATATCGGTAGGAGTTTATTTTGCAACAAAATCATGCGCTCTTTATAAAAAGTAAAAAACGACGGCGAATTCAATTTCGTTTATAATTTTGACAGTTTATACGAAAGTTAAATGAATCACTTATTAAAATATCGATTTTGTTCGAAGCATTTGGAAATGTTGATCATAGATATATTCAAGAACGAAAATGTTTAAGCAGTAACAAAGCTTTTATAGAAGTGATAAAGACTGTTTTGTAATGAATTAAATAAAAAAAAAACGAGTTGCGTAAAATAGACTGGCTAAAGTTAATATTGTTAAGATATATTTTAAATAGGTCAAAAACTTTTCTCTTACCAATAACTCCTAAAATAAATCCAAGAAAAACTGCCATCACAATAATCGACATTTTGAGTGCAAATCCGACAGGCTTGTTGCAAATCATTGTATCAAATAAAGTGGGTAACGATATACATTTATATAAGCCACGTTGTGTAAGGGTTGCAAGAAAAAAAATCCAATCTTCATTACTTTCTTGACATTGAATTAATGCGGGTTCTGATTAGGGGAGCATGCTATAATGAAAAACAAAATCTTTTTCATTAAGGTAGCTGATTGGATTTAGGTGAGAGCTCATTAACCGTAGCAGCCTTTTTTTCAACATTTTTTTTTTATATTTGACGACCTTTAATTACGTTGCAATAGAAAAAATGAACTTAGCTTCACAGCAATATGCGTGCGCAATTCTGCAAATGGTAATTTTCTCTGAAAAGTGTCCCCACAAAAAGGCGTTCTAGTATAGAAAACACATAATACATCGCCAGCTCAATTATGCCATCCAAAGACTGTAGTTTCTTTTTTGTTAGAACTCCTCAGTCTGGCTGAGACAGTAACAGAGCTGGTGGCAGAAAATATCGTATAAGAGCTTATGGCTTAAAGAGTCAAACTGGTAGCTAAAGCAAAATTAACACTTCAGAGAGAGACCGCTGAAATGGTGAAATTCAACTCGTAAATTGAAGGCAAAGCTATTAACAGCTTAATCCATTTATGCCCAGTAGCCTAAAAACGAGACGCTTGTTAGTTAATGCATACAGAAGCCTGTAATGGGTATATCATTTTACTAAAGCTGTTTTTCACAAGTCAAATAGTCCTTCTTCTTGAGAAAACCAGTTAGAGCCACTTTTTGGGCAAGAGAGTTTTTTTATTGACAGCTATTTTCAGACAAAATAATCAACCGGCGATGAAGCATGGGTAGCTGCAGAAAGTAAGTTTTTTTTTTTTTTTTTTTGCGAACTTATTTTTCATAAAATTAAACTATTATAAAATGATTTGCTTAAAATTGATTACAGATGCCTTCTGTAATATTACTTTGCAAAAGTAAAGTCAAGTAAGATCGTATTTTGCTCACATATCTGCAAAATATCCCATAAACGAGACGTTAAATAACTTAATAAATATGGGAACGGCGAACTATTTTAAGCCTAAAATGTATGTAAACCCTTCCAAGTAAGAGTTTTAAGTGTATATAAATTGAAAAAAATTGTTAAAAAATATTTGGGAATAAATGGGTTAATATCCAAGCTTTGCCCTAAATTTACGAATTTAACCTCACCATTGCTGCAGTTTCTATCTAGTGCGCTAATTCCACTTTAGCTACCATTTTTTGGCACTCTTAGCTTCTATAGTATGTTTTCTGCCCCCAGCTCGGCTGCAAGTTTCTGAAACACTAATGACGGGTATACTTAGTTTTGCCGCCATGCTGATAAAAGTTCAGGTCACTAACAAAACGCTTTACTCCTTCTTAAAGCTTCTATTCTCTATGAATAAAGATAAGTTTATTTGTAGATGCTCCCTTATTACTCCGAAAGTGCATCACAGCTAGAGTATTTAGCTACTTATTCAAAAGAACAAGCTCCCGATGAAAATTTTATTAATATCGCAGCGTCTCAGTATGCCTAATGATGCGGGTCATCTTAATTCTCTCTTGCATAATGCCAACAGCCAACACGGACTTCAAACAAAGTCGTTTGGTTTTGTTGCTAACAAAATACGTCAAAAAATCGTCTTAAAATTCGAGTGATTCGAGGTAACTTTAGGCCATACTGATTAACACTGCACTGCCAAAAAATGAACTTGTTTTTACCGTATAATGCTGGAAGCCGAGGTTCCAATTTAAAACTGTAAAATACACAGTATGAAACTATAAAATTATTAATTTTAGTTTCATACTGTAAAGTTAGAAATTTTACAGTTTATGGCAGTAAAATTTAATTGTATTATACTGTAAAAGCAACAGTATAATACTGGCAGAAGAGGTTCCAGTTTAAAACTTTAAAATGTATGGTAATAAACTAAAATTAGCAAATTTGTAGTTTATTACTGTAAAATTAGCAATTTTACAGTTCAGTACTGTAGACGTGGAAATTTTACAGTTTATTGCTGTAAAATTAGCAATTTGTACAGTATATTGCTACAAAATTAGCTGTATTGTACTGTAAAAACAACATTCATTTTTTACAGTGTGGCCACTTCAATTTCTTCAACGTTTCAGATTATTTATTTCGCTTCATACCAACAAACACGATCAAACTATTGAAATTTTAGTCGAGGAATTTAAAATAAGTCATTGTAGCTCCTGGGGATTAAAAAACAGTATTCAAAATAGGAAGTCATTTTAAAATCGTAATTTTAAAAATTTCATTTTTAATGAAGTTTTTAATGTGACAAATTTTTAAAGTAACTGTTCTGTAAATGGAGAATTAAATTTAAAATTTGCAAAACCACTAACGAACTGTTTACTTAGAAAAATGCTTAGTTCATTTTAACCAGATACCAAACACCAAAACTTTCTCAATCCTCAAAATTAAATGTCATGTCAATGACAAAGAAAAATTTTGTTATCTTACAGAAATTTTAATCATTTGATAAATCACTCAAATAAAATGTCAGACACAGGGAGAGGTCTGGAAATTCGATTGTGTAGATAGCAGAAAAGGGCAAAGCTTTGATGTTAAATGAAAAATTTTGTTTTTGAAGGAAAAACACAAAAGAAAAGCAAAATGTATTAATATTTATGATTGAATGCTGTTTCAAAAAGCCTTTCTAAGTCCCTATTAAAATTGTATCACTATTTGGAATAGATACTTTTTCGGTTACAAGCTGAATTCAATCAAAGTATTTCGACTTTTGAGAACTTCTAAACTACAAACTGTCAGTTGTTAAGAAGTTATTAAAGTCCTTAACTTCACACTGAAAAAAATTAATTGTAGTTTCTACAGACTATAATATACTGAAAGCAGAATTCCTGTTTAAAACAGTAAAAGTACTAGCAAGTTTTGCAATGAAGTTTTGCAATAATAAACTGCGAAACTAGCTATTTCACTGCTTATTACTGTAAAACTAGCAATTTTACAGTTTATTACTGTAAAATTAGCAATTTTACAGGTTATTACCGCAAAATTATTGTGTGTTATACTGTAAAAACAACATTTTTTTTACAGGGCAGTTATTTTGCAATGTTATTATTTTTGACTGAGTATTGTACAAGTTTTTGAGTTTAAACATTACAATGACTTAAAATGAAGAGTTCTATTTTTTATTGGTAGTAAGAAAACGTTTCAGGGAAATTAGTATTCATTTTCACATAATGATTAAAAAGCAGCTTTTTTTAATGAAAAACTTCATTTTACTTTTGTAGTTAGCACATAATGATTTTTTCAAGGGAGAAATTCAATAGATACGTAAACGACTGAATGCAATATAAATATTAAGTTGGAACACTCAATATTAACGAATCACTCTGAATAATCTAAATAGAGCCACTAACCAGAGCATGAACACTACCCTGTTCAGCAATGGCGAAGCTTGTTTTAGAAATGAGTCAAATTCTGTCGTTGATAGTTTCAAATACCTGACAGTGGTTCTTGGCGCAAAAAGAAAAGGGAAGGGTACACTAAAAAATAAAGCGTTGTTTTACAGTATAATACTGGCAGCAGAGGTTCCAGTTTACTACTGTACAGAAAGAAAAGGGAAGGGTACACCGAAAAATAAAGCGTTGTTTTTACAGTATAATACTGGAACCTCTGCTGGCAGTATTATACTGTAAAAACAACGCTTTACTTTTTAGTGTACCCTTCCCTTTTCTTTTTGCGCCAAGAACCACTGTCACGTATTTGAAACTATCAACGACAGAATTTGACCCATTTCTAAAACAAGCTTCGCCATCGCTGAACAGGGTTGGTAATAAACTATAAAATTAGCCATTTTTACAGTTGGTTACTATAAAATTAGCTGTGTTATACTGTAAAAACAACTTCTATTCTTTACAGTGTACCAATACTTTGGGAAAGCCACAAATTTGTTAACAAATAAACTAAACTTTTTTTTGCTTTCATATACCCCTACTTTTATAATCCATATCAGATTATGTATACTTTAATTAGAAAAGTTTTTAAATAGTCTGTTTAATTTTATCATATAAATTTTTTTATTGATAATCAACTTGAATATAACTTTAAAGTATTCATCAGCCAGTGGCAGTTACTAAACATTCAATGTTTTGAAAACGAATACATATATTATTAACTAAGCTGAGTAGTTTTAAAATGTGTGTGAAGGCAAAAGACTTTAAAATTTTACATTGCAGAACAATACTTTTCTCTGAGTTTACTTCATTTCATTACAGGCTAAAACATCAGCATAGAAAAACAGACAGCTAATTAGTGCCTAATTTAACTGGAAAATAATAATTAGGAGCCAAATTTTATTCATTGAACATTTTAGACACATCAAATAACATAACTTCATCAAACCAGATCTCTTTTCCCACTCATAAATAAACAGAACATTTTAACAAAAGGAAAAACTTTAAATAATGACTAATTATTTCTTACATAAATTAATCAGTTCCTAGTTAGAAAATTCCCTGATTTTAAACTGGTTAAGAAAATCCATTATCTTCATCATTTAATGAGTACATTTATCAGATAAACAATGAAAATACTTTCAGCGGCAGCCACACTTATTTAACTAAGAAACTAATGAGTATTAAGGACCTAATTACGAATCTCCTTCCGATATATATCATTCAATACTCACTTTGTCAAACATTGTCTTCAATTAAATTTACCATTCACCTTCTGGCAAAATCGTAATGTTAGAAGTACTTTTAATTCAATCAAAGGTTGTCCTCCTATTGTCTCTCCGCGAAACAAGCCCAGGGATTAAAGCGAGCCGAATTTATGCTTAGCTGGGGGATTCATGGTTTTGTTAAAAAGGAAATGCTAATTATTGCTTTCTCGAATGCCTCATAATTAAGTATCTTGTAGTCGTGTAATTCTCTTGCCACATTACGCAATTAAGTAAACACGCGTATGTTTGGAGTTTTTCTTTTTTTTTTTTTTCAATCGCTTTATTTGGGGCTTTTTAGATGCAAACAATAGGCCATATTGTTGTTAAAATGCTTGCACAGAGGGGGTTAAAATCAATGCTCTTGGAATTTCAAACAAGAATCAACACATTTTTTGATGGTGTAATTTCGTCATTACGTCAAAAATAATATGCTGAAGCATATATGAAGCATATTGAAATAATTGCATGCATTATGTAGAAAATGTAGAAACACTTGTAAATAAACAAAATTTTTGACTTTAATTTGCAAGCATTTTCTTTTTTGCCCCCTTGACTAAAGAAATGATTATTTCTAATACCTTCTTTTGTGCATAAATTATTTGTATTTTTTAAGCATGAATGAAGTTTTAATGTATGGTAAAGTTGTGACATCCAAAAAGGAGGAGAAAAATTTAAAACATTGAATAGATATTGGAAAATAAAAAGTTGAATAAAGGGCTTTAAGAGAGGAAAATGTGTGTGTTGAATGGTCTCTCTTCCTTGCTCTTTCTCGCTATTGCCCCCCCCCCCCCTTCCTCGACACTAATACCTTTTGATATTAACGTTTGACCGCAGAGAAATGACGCGTGGCCTTGAGACGGAAATGCAACGCTTCATTTAAAAATAGGTAGGATCAGCGAAAAAATATTTTTTACACTTCGTTCATTATACTTTTTACTTCCTACGCGATCCCACTGAAGCTACCAATTATAAAATTAACGGTCCGATTCCGTGCCAAGGTCACCCGCCATCTCTCCGAAGTCAAAATTTATATTTCGATTCGGACGAAACATTCTTTACTTAAAAAAATCATCTCCAGGACATATTTTTTCACGCTTATTTTTCATTCAACTGTAAACAGTTTTTTGAAGAAAGCCAAACAAGGAGAAAATTGAATTTGGAACTTGCTTCAACCAAAAGTTACCCTAAAAATCTTATACGGAGGACATGTACAAAATTGTACAGAAGATGTACTTTTTGTACAATCAAAAGAATTAGACACTATCCCCCACGGAAGAAATTTGAATCATTTTAAAGTTAAAAAAATGCTAATAAGTTGTGATCTTGTTTGTATAATTTTATTTCCCTCTAGTACAATTATTTTTTCCACCTATATTTTTTTGCACTTATTTATTTAATTCTTCTTTATTTGCTTATTTATTTATATGCTTATATTCCAGTACAGAGTATTTGTGTGTGAAATGTGCAATGAGGAATAATTTACGTTTGTTGCAGATAAATTCCCGTATAAATCGCTCTTCAATGTTTTTTATTTGCTCAGCTATGATTTCTGATGAAACTTCAATGCTAAGAAACATTATCTCTGAAAGATTAGTGGATATAGTAGAGAGTGGTTTAAGATTAGTTTTAATAGCTATATCGTTTAGTGAATACTTTTTGTTGATTTCAGTACGTAAAAAGAAGAGTTAGGAAACTAGTTGGAAATTGATTTTCTGAAGTTCCTTATTTCTAGTTAGTAGTACTATTTCTAATACCAGTTTTTTCTTTTTCATTTGATGCGTAAATTGAATTTCGTAGAATTGACTACTCAGTGTCATTGATTTTTGCTAATACTCGACTTTCTTCCCTTTTTCTGTTCAACAAGATTCTTTAATTTTAAGTTTTCAATGAATTTAATTCTGCTTTTGTAAATCAAGATTATGATTTTAAGTATTGTTACTTGAACTGAGTTTAAATTACAAAGTATACAAGGTATATTTTGTTTAATGTTCCATGTCACTAAAAAGTATTCTTTTTTCAACATTTCTTGATCTTTTTTTACCACACAAAGCTAAAAATAGTTAATGTTGGAAGTCAACTTTTTGCATGTGCCATGAAAAATTTTATCTTACAATTCTTATAGCCATACGATGTAGGTTCAATTTTCAAAGAATGCATAAATAAAGCTGAGGAAATGTTTCGTTAAATTTCAGAAATAGACCCTTTTTCTTTTGGAAATCAAATGCAGCCATCAGCTAACTAAAAGAAAATCAAGTATCTGAAAATTAGATTTCGCAGAAACACAAGAAGCTGCAATAAAAACGACGAATCTATGATTACAGTAAAGTGAGTACTCCGGAAAATAAATGATGCGCAAATAAGCAATCAGAAGAATAGTTTCGAGTAACCAAACATTTACATTGGGGGAAATATTTGAGTTGTGCCTTTGTATTTGAGAAGTTGTAACTATTTCAACAAAAAACTAAAACCAAAAACTTATATGAGTCGTTTAGAATCAAAACCACTTAAGTCCACTTTGAATGAAAGAAATTTTATTTTAAAAACATAAGCATACACATCTATATACTATCTTCGATCTACACTATTAAAATCTGTGAGCCTATGTCTGTCTGAAGCTTGAACTCCTAAAAAACCTCTGGGAGTAAAGAGTTGAACAAAGTACCATTCGATTTGAATTTACCAGGAAAAACATTAAGACCAATAATTAATACGTTAAATCATTTCTCTTTTTGAATGACTTTTATTTCTTTCTGTTGCCATTTTGAAAATGTTGTGCAAAAAAGTTCTAATGTTAGCTTTAAGTTAGATATTTTTTCTAACTTATAATTCCTAAAACCAGATTTTTCGTAATTTTTTTTTTAAATTCTAATCAATTATTTTGATTAATTTCTGTTGCCATATTAAATATGTGTTAACAAATAAAATCCCTTAAGGGTAATCTAAACAATTAAGTATACCCCCTCTGAGAGGCCACATTTTCACAGAACGGTGGGGTAGTCGCTCGGAGAGCTTTTACTGGGCAAAACAAATGCCACTTGAGTTGTTTTTCACTTTATTGCAACACTTTATAAAACTAAACATTTTCTAGGTTCTAGAATAAGTGGCTTGTTATGGATGAATATTTTCCTTTTATTTTTCAAATGCACTCAATCCTAAATGAATTTCCATACATTGAACTAAATACTTCTGCGAGCATTGGGTTGAACACAACGTATCTCTAGGTATGACAATGAACTCAATACGTCTCGCAATACTTCATTGAATTTGACGAGCATTGATATTGTTACATTGAATTTAATTCATCTCAAAACAAGACGTTGAATTCAATGGATCTCCAGAGATTAATTTGAGCCCAACGTATCTTCAAACATATTGAATTCAATGCATCGTTAAATACAAGATGTCTAAAAGCTTGCACTTATGAAGAAAATTTATTTTTAAAAACTACTTCAGTTTTAAACATTATTCTTTTTCTATTATTATTACGATCCTTATCTCAAAAACGTGTTTTCACAACATTAATACACTAGTACGTGTTCATCTTTTGCAATTCTGATAAGATTTAGATTTTAGACGGTTTTTAACTTCGTGCCAATTACTAGCGCTGCCAGAATTAATCTTCTGCGGGTGTGGGTGGGGTCATAGCAGTTTTTATTTTATGCACTTGTTTTTCTGTTGTCACAATGAATTATTAAATTCCATAATTTGTCTTTTATTTTAAAGCCTATTCAACCGGCCATTCACGAAAAGGAGACCCACTATTTAAAAATTGTTTTTGTGTCAATAAAACGTTTTTTTTTTTTCCTTCTGTTTTTATTACATTACTTCAATGAATAATATCCGAAAATGAAGATGCAGTGACGCAGTTGGCTAGAGCGTTGTGATAGAAACACGAAGATCGTAGTTCTTTTTTTCCTTTTTCTTTCTTTCTCTCTTTTACGATTTTGCAAGCTTGAGAATAAACGTTTGAAGTAATTCAAAATAGGGTTCTAAAAATTAAGCACACTAATTACAAAATGCATTTATTCAAACAGTAAATAAAAGTATAATTTTATGTGTAGTCATAATTAAGGGACATTTCCATGTTAAAAATAAATTAACGATGGTTTTCTTCGTATTCTTGCTCTTTTTGCTATGGGCCATATAAACACTGAAAGAATAAAAAAACATTTCTTAAAATCATGAAGAAAAATGAGAAATTGAACATGTTTGCTGAAATTACGTAATGGAACCTTGGTTAAATTACATTTTAAAACAAAAATATTGGATTAAAGGAATCAGTATTTTTAGCTCTTACTAATAATTTCAAACATTTAACTGCATTAACTATTTGTCAGTGTAACTTCACTTTGAACATTTTCCATCATTTTCTGCCTGCAAATTTTCTTGAACTAATAACGAAATCAAAATAACAGCCAAATAAAATTAATTTGCTAGCATTGTTTCATTTCATAAAATTTTGTAATATTTAAAAAAGCACCAATAAATCGAAAAGAAAAACATGCTTTAAAATTGACTATAGTATTTTTGTATACATGAATTATGTAAATTAATTATACATGTAATTGTCTGCACATATACGTACATTATCTGAATATAATTTCCATTAATATTTTTGCTCATGCTTGTATATATTCTTACTGTCAAATTACAATACTACGATTACGAATAATAACCAACTTTACGAAAGTTCAACAGTTTTTTTATGAAATCGAAATATAAGAACTCCATGTCTTAATATAAATAAAATGTATGATTTTAACCTACATTTGATGGAGATTTTTAAATGCTTCTTCAAGATAGAATTCAAAATTGGTTGCCATGAAAAACTAATCTATATACATAAAAGACTACTTTTGAAAACGTATGTCCGGAGTAATCTTCCAAACTACTGAACCGATTTTAACCATTTTTTCACCGTAGATAGCTACAATAACAGGGAGCAGGATAAGCTATAATTTATTTCTAAAAAGCTTAGTTTAAAAAAGTTATTATGGAAAATATTAAATTTCATTTAATTTCCCCATTAAATGATTAAATTTTCAACCCATTGTTGCAAAATTTTTGGTTGCCTCGCAACAACAATATTAATAGTAATCATGATGAAAATTTTGAACCTAGGCTTCGCTAGAGTAAGCATGAAATTTATTACTTTCTTAGGATTTTTATATTCATTTATGCCAATAATCGCTAACGGGGTAAATAAAAAGGGAATTGATTTCGGCAACACATAGAAAATGGAAAGTGTTTATAGTCAAAAAAATGTCTTAATCGCATCAGATGTTTTTACCAATTTGGCTTTAACATATTGGCAGAAAAGCATATTTTTTCCTATTCTGGAAGCTGCATGGTTATAAGTTTAATACAGCCTGGATTCGTATGCTCTAACGTTAGGCTGAAAGGAAAAATTTAAATTTCCAATTTCTGAAAAATTGGTACAAATTTCGACTATTTAAATTTTTTGACTATTTTTCTTGATGCCAAGAAAACGCTCAGCACTAGATTCTACTAAGGCTACTATAACTAGGGACTTTTAACTCTAGGGACATAACTAGGGAAGACTAACTTCTACAGGAGCTCTAGGATTCTACTACATCAGATGGGAAACGCTTGGAGCGGGCTAATGGGACACATGAATCAAGGGATCAACAGCTACAACAAAATCGCCAAGGTGTCTCCCAGTCTGAACTACGTAACAACGAGACACAAGAAGCCAGGAATTATCGGCGCAAGGGTAGAAATTATAATAATGGGACTTATTTAATGTGCAATATTTGGAAATGGTTGACTCCTGAGCGATTGATACTGTAAATATGTATTATTTTAATATGCCAAGCTTATAGCATTTCGTATTTAGCTAAACATTATTTGTAAATTTGCGTTTGTATTTAGGGTGTGCTGCACAGTTTTTTTAGTCTATTCAGACAGAAAAAATAGCCATTGTTTATAGAAGTAGCCATTTGTGTATATAGATGTGCGCTTTAATGTTGAAAAATTTATGAATGAGTTTCATTAAAACATCCCACCGACAGAAACCCGGGCAGCGCCGGGTACCCGGCTAGTTAAATTACTAAATTTGTTATTTAATTCTTATGTAACGGTTTTTAAACAATTTTAAAGGGACATCAGAGTGAAATTACGTCACATATCATTTTTTAAGTATCAATGTTTTAAATAACAATACAAAGTAGTAATAATAATAATTGAGAAAGCGACTTTTCTGTGAAGAAAATTCATTGACAATGTTTTTTTTTTTTTTCAGAGATAAGTCAATATTTTTTTTTCAATATTAGGTGCTTATTAAGGAAAAACAAGTACTTCATAAAACATTAAGTTACCGCCCCTAAGACAGCTCTGAGGCAGAAACACATGCAATACACCGCTAACCCGGCCACTCCAAAAAACCAGTGACCTCCAAGTTGTGAACTCCAGACAACTGGCGACTCCATGCCAAAAAAAAATATTTTTTGACACTCTTGCTTCTGTAAGGGGATTTCTGCCTCCAGACAGGCCCGTCAGTTAGGAAGGTCAGGGATTGTCAATGTCCCCCCCCCTCTCCGGCTTTGAGAAGTCAATGTATTTACATATAAGTGGGCGTGGTTTTTGTTATCGTCCAATAAAATTTGCATTGAGTTTGCACCCTTTGACACCTCCCTTCCCTGGGAAAATCTAAAATGACGGGCTTCCCTCCAGCTCCGTTACTTCCTGTTCCTGGCTGATGAGTGCATAACAAGCCCGAAACTGCGGTTCTTGGGTGGAGTGACCGGGTTGGCGGTGTATTGCAAGTATTTCTTAGTTTTGCTTTGCATCAATTACTAGCCTGTCATCTCTATTTCGTGCAACCTTAAGAGTCACGTTAAATACCCTGAGTATGAAACATAGTTCCTTGCACTATTTTTGAATGCTATTTTGAAACAAGGAGTTTACAATATACTAAAAAAGTTACCGATAGCTGCTATTCAACAAATAACAAAACAAAAAAAAATGTATATACTCACATAGTTGTAATGCTCGCAACAATATCCGATTGGTGGAGACTAAAATAACAAAAGAATATTTTTTTAATGAATTGAGCAGAAAAACTTACATTTATGAAAATAAAATAATAATAAATATTCCGTTTTCCAAACATACTGTATTATTCATAGACATTGGAAACGCTCGCGGCGAGCGAGTGAGCGAGCGTTTCCAATGACTATTGTATTATTATAAGCTAGCTTCCTTATAAAACTAAAAGAGAAATCTATATTAATAAAAATGGATGTATGTATGAAGGGTTGGTTTGTGTCTAGGGTATCCGCCGGTTCGCAGGAATGATGATACGTCGGTTAACATTACAAACATTTATTATGCCACACACAAATCAAAGAACAAACATGCGCGTACGCTTGAGCGTCGAGGAACACACACCGAAGACCCCTCTTACATACTCACGGTGATAGCCTCTTACTCACTAGAGGGCGTCGTTGCGCGCTCTCACTTGAGTGTTGCACTCCCTCCTACATGTATTTTGTTCCTTGAACAAATCCGCAGTTTTCGTCGAATATTCATCAAACTTGGCACAGAAGTTCCTTGATGCAGTAGAATTCACATAGGCGGAGTTTTAAAATTTAAAAAAAATTCAAAAAGCTTAAAATTTTAATTTTTCGTCTCAAGCTGGCCATTTTCTTTCAATTTTGAATATATATAGTACTAGAGATAAGCCTTTAAGCATACAAATTGATAAAATTTAACACATTTAAATATGAGTATTTTCCAGCAAAGATTGCTATTAACAAAGAATTATCAATTTAAGGCTCACCTATTTCATTTTAGCATAAAATAAGTTAAAAACAATTATAATTCATGTTTTAATTACCTTGGAACATTGACGCAAATAATGTATGATGCAGAAAAATTAGAAGTTACCCGGACAACGGCGGATAATAAGCTAGTAATACGATAAAAATGAAAACTTTAAGTAAGAGCACTTGGAATAAATGCTATTATAACCGTAAAAGGTTATCAGGGAGAACGACTGAGAATCCTCTGCTAATGCTTCAATGAATGTAAATAAAATTCAAATGCAACAAATTAAAATAATGGTATTGATTGCATACTTGCATCCATTAAATTTGATGTATATTGGGGCAGAGACTTGGGACAATTTTGAACTATACGGACTAATTTTATACCGCTTCATGTTTTGAAGTATGATTAATTTCAGAAGACATTGCGGAAGACTCCTTGCTGCATTGTGCTGACAAGCTATTACTATCAATTTTCGACTTTCTATATCGCAAAACAAGTTAGCAACACTGTGCACAGCTATTCATATTGAGGTTCACTTGTCAGTCTTTGGCATGTGAACCTGTCTTTTAATTTTTATTTTTATGCACTGATGATGGGGCTTGCAGTTTATAGCCCCGAAATAGCTGTCTGCTCAGTTTTAAAACTCTTTTCATTCGTATTTATTTGTACTTTTTAAACGTTGTCAATTTTGCTCAATTCATAGTACAAAGTTTTCGACTGCTGTTTTACAGCTATTCATATTGTTCAATAACTCTGAAATTGTTGCTTTGTAGGAGCTACTCTTAAAGACAGATTTGACGTTGTTCGCTGTTGTAAACTCTCGCCTCCTACATTGTCAGATCCCATGCAATATCGTAAAATATAGAACTCTTGTGATGATATGATATTGAAATGGAGAATCTTTTAACATATAGAAAATATATTTCTCTGGCTCAAAATTGTACTAATTTTAATTAATGAATGAATTTTTATTCAAATTTCTGGCCGAAAATGGTAGATTAACTCTTTACCTGATTTTCAACTTAATCTAAATGGTTAATAATAAGTATTAGCTCTTAATTTTGGAAAACTATACGATAAGTAAAATTATATAAAGCAGCTCAAAAGGAACGAAGTTTTCATGAGATTTCATCCCTCTGTCTCGGGAATACAAGGAACCAATTTCTATATGCAAAAAAAAAAAAAAAAAAAGAAAATGAAAAGACATCCATAAAATATGAGTATGGTAGTTAAAAATAGAAACTGTGGCTTACAAGTTACCCTACCGTGCAAAAAATGAGCTTTTGTTTTTACAGTATAATACTGGAAGCCGAGGTTCCAATTTAAAACTGTAAAATGCACAGTAATAAACTGCAAAACTGGCAATTTCAACAGTTTATTACTGTAAAGTTAGAAATTTTACAGTTTATTGCCCGTAGAATTTAACTGTATTATACTGTAAAAACAACAGTATAATACTGGCAGCAGAGGTACCAGTTTAAAACTGTAAAATGCACGGCAATAACCTGTAAAATTAGCAATTTTACAGTTTATTACTGTAAAACTAGCATTTTACCGGTCAGTACTGTAAAATTAGAAATGTTACAGCTTATTTCTGTAAAATTAGCAATTTTTACAGTTTATTACTGTGAAATTGGCTGTATTGTACTGCGAAAACAGCATTCATTTTCTACAGTGTGCGTGACTGTACTCTTTCCAATAACTTTCTTTTTGCCATTTTTGTCTTGAACATAAACAAATAAAATTCTTGCTCTCGCTTTAGGCTTTTCTTGTAAAGGACGGATTTAAAATTTTTTTGGCGATTGATTAATTTTTCGTACTGCGTTCTAGCAATCTATTGACTTTAATTTAATCGGGACTTTGAGACACACGCGTCACTTGACATGACATTTTACCTCAAGATAGATCCCGTGCAGAGCCGGGCCAAGAGTAAACTATAAAATTACTTATTTTACAGTTTATTACCGTGCATTTTACAGTTTTAAGTTGGAACCTGTGTTGCTAGTATTATACTGTTGTTTTTACAGTATAATAAAGTTAAATTTTACGGCAATAAACTGTAAAATTTCTAACTCTACTGTGAGAAACTAAAATTGGTAGTTTTACAATTTATTACTGTGCATTTCACAGTTGTAAAATGGAACCTCGGCTGCCAGTATTATACTGTAAAAACAACAGTTCATTTTTTGCAGTATATATGATGGCAGGGAGAAACACAGAGACGTCAAACTTATAACTCCTTTCCTTTTTGCATCCGGGATTAAAAAGAATTCACTTACATCTGGTAGGTGAGCCCATGAATGGTCAAGACAGTCATTTAAGTCAGCTCGACATGCCTAAAAGAAAAAAAAAAATTTTTTTACGTTATTCTCTCTCTTTTTTTTCTTTTTTAAATTATTTTGTTGTTAATAACTGATTTAATACTATCGTCTGAAATTTAATGACCTTTGCTGAAATTGTGAAAAATTTATTTAATGATAAAGTTGAATTGATTTCATAACAAATCTGTAAAACTCTATTTAACAGACTCTTGATTTGTTATTGATTTTGGATATTCACTTATTAGGTAGCAAAACAATACTCAAGGACTTAATACTTCACTAAATGAGTAAGGTATATTTTATAATACTTTTAGACTTTTGTAAATGTTAGTGGCAATACTAATAATCCTCTATTTTTTCTTTTTTTTTTTTCAATGTTTACTCGGTGCTATTCTTTCAGTGAACCATTTCCTTTAGCAATTTTGTTTTAAATTTAGCATCGTTTTCTGTTTACTTGAAGTAACAAAGAAATAATCAGACTAGCTCTTTATGTGAAGACAAATACTTTGACTATAATCTGAAAATCAAATAGCCTAAAAGAAGCAAAATATCTGTAATTTGTAGTTTTCAAATTGCTACACAACATGGTAGTTTTAATAGTTTAGAACACTTATAGAGTCTCTCCTAAAGAAAATAAAACAAATTTCATACTTCAGCGTAGGTGCTAAACTTCTTCTTCTCCTTTTCCTTCGTCTCTTTCACCTCTGAAAATAAAAATAAATCATTCAGCAAGCAGTGTTTTAAAGCATAAGGAGAATCGAATATCATTTTAAGAGTAATTTCGTAGTGCTTAAAAATCTTAAATTTTCAACAATATCTTAGAAAAAAAATGGCAATTTTTATTCGAGCACTCAATCGAAACTTCAGTTTTCGTACGACTGAAAAGCAAGTCGATGAAATGATATAAGTATAAAAGTGTTTTAGGAGGCAATATGACAGTCTAAAAGAACGATGCCTATCTATTTAAAAATTTTACACAAAACCTATTTTTAAAATTGCTCGTTTTAACTACAAATATGTATTAAATCCTATTTTTGAGCAATCGCAAATTGCTATACGTTTTCTGTTTGGACCCGAATTGCCGGATTGTTCCTCTTTCAGAGTGGTAGTCTGTCAACGTCTCGTGTCCCGGTGCTTTTTCTCCTCTGACCTGATCCCTTCCGCATGCTGGATATGGTGGCGAAGGAGTCTGCATCAGTCCCGCTACATCATCAGGGAGGACATGCTGTTCTGGCGAAAGAGCACACACAAACGACAGACCCCCCTCCCCCCCACACACACATGGCATCGCAATACTTCATTGCAAAACACATAACTTTAACTCCAGATTTCAATATTCCTATCATTATTTAGAGGGCGACAAGAAATAAATTGGACGACGGGCAAAGGCAAAACAGAGGAATTAAGTTGTAGTTTAAAATCTCCGCTAATATGTTCGTAATCCTCTATGGGCACAAAAGAGAATTAATTTCAATTGCAATAATCATCAAAACTGTTGAATAAGTACGAAATATCGTTTGTGCTATACTAGACAGCAACTTAAGTTGACAATGAACGTCACTACAGGCGTAGCCAATAAGAGCTCACAAGCAGTTAGCGATCTCCTCTAATTCGCCAAGTAGGCTATGACGTTTTATCTAGCACGTTTTTCATAGGCTAACGACACGATATTTTTGTCAAGAAACCTCGCAGTGTACTATAAATACTTCCTAGATGTCAAAACAATTACAAGAAGCAATTATTAGACCGTTTAATTTGTTAAATTTTTGGACTTCCTTTACCTTCTCCTTGCCAACGATTCCAATTTAAATCACGGAATATCTACCAAGTGCTCATTTTTTTTAAATGTGAGTTACACTATCCTAAAACACTCATAAAAACACATTACAGAATGAAAAGAAGAAATGAAAGAGGAGAAAAGATGAAGAGAGAGAGAGAGAGTTAGAGATAAAGAGATACTAGGGATGAAAAAATCTAAACAGTGTTAGAGCAAAATAGAGATTTTAAATTAAAACATATTTACTTGATTTATAGTCAATGTGACAATATACGCATAATTCTTTGATATGTTATAATGAATGGTTAGTTTTTGTAGTCGAAATTAATAGTGTACTAAGGCTTGGTTGGTTTGAAGGTTTTATTAGGTTTAATGGCTGTGCTGCGCCAAAAATATGGTTTGAATGGTTTACTTCTACATTGGGAAAGTTCAAAGATGCGTCATTATTAATTACACTGCTAAGTAGCCACCTTGCTCCAATTATAGCTAACTTTGACTCACTATTGCATAGATCATTACGTTCAAATTTAAGATTCAAATCAAAAGTTATTGCGTTTTCAAAAAATTTTGAGTTGTGCTACTATCGTCGCCGGTGAGTGATATTATTTTCATTGTGTGTGTATGTGAGTGTGTGTGTGTGTTTATAAAAGATAAAGACGAAAAAAATGAAAGTAAATTTTCAAAAATTTAGCTCAATGTCGTAAAGCTGTCTCACAAATAACAGTTCCGAAAAAGCTAACATCTTTAAGTGAAACAAATAATTAAAGAATCAGTAATTTTCTAAAATAATCTGGTGTGAGTCTTTTTTTTCTTAGGATGAAGGCAAATTCAAATTACTTTTGAAAGTTGGTTATAATTTAAATATTTGTTTTATCAAAAAATGACAGCTACGGAAACTTATTTTTCTATCTAAAACAGCAAACCTCATTCTTGATTACTTTAGGAAATTGGCAATACTTTAAATATTTATTTTATTTAAAGATGTCAGCTATAGGAGCTGCTATTTGATTATCAGCTTTAAGGTCCTTCACCTTATAAGGTAAATACACACAAATCAAGAACAGTTTATCTTGAAGAATATACTTACCCATGCATTCGAACACATGCAGGAGAACAAAAAGAGTGCAGAAAATGAGAGCTGTTCTCTTCATGGCGGGAAAATCGAATACTCTTCACCTCCCTCCCAAGCACTAGAAGAAGACAAAACCTGGAGAGTTTTCCCACTCGAATATATACCTCCTTATCAAAAACGCTGACATCGGAATGCAGGAGTCTTCGCAGGAAATGTGACTTTCGAAAGGTGAGGCGGACAGTTCTGTCGAATTCCTGCCCGCGTTCGATGCATCAGAACAACAACTTCGGAAGCTAAAGGGTATGAAGGAATTGTTGCTTCCGGTTAGCAGTAAATCATGTCGAAAACAGATAACAGTTGGGACATCTCTGCTGCCTGTTGGGTCACTTGAAATGCAAGATAAAAATCTGGCGAAACGAGAATAGGAAATATTTTCACAATCGTCATTTTTCAATCTTCTTTTTTTTTTTTCTTTTAGTGTGTGTGACATTGGGATAGGGTGAGTGAACGGATATTTCAACTCAACTTGTGGAGGTTGAAAAAGTGTCTTAAATTTGTCATTCATGCCCAGGGGACCCCGGCCCGATTAACCTCTGAAATTAAGGGAAGTTCAGTCTCTCATTACGGGCCCCCTGTTTTTTGTGAGTTGGGGGGGGGGGGCCTTGTATATATTCTATACACACAGAGAAACAAATTCTCTAATATTACACATATTATTTCTAAAAGTTTCGAGCAGAATTCAGACTAAAGTCTATTCTGATACACTTACTGACAAATAGAAGCTTTATACATTATGTATGGTAGAACTATAATTTTGTGGTTAGTTGTTGAATCAGATTTATCACCTCACAAAATTAATAAGATGTTATAAAATTACGATGTAAAAAATTAGAGCAAGACCTATAGTTAAATGTAGCTGATGGGGGCAAAGATTTTACGAAGTTCGTCCTTATTTTTTAAAACTCTCTAAAAAAATTTTACATCTGTTTTAATGTTTGCATGCCCTTTAAAAACGCACTTGCAACTAGACTGGAATTTTTTTAATCACTTATTCTCAGTCATTTTTGTGCCTCTTGAAACTACAGGGGAAGCTTAAGTTTCCTGAGCCTTTTTGGTGATTTGGTCCTGTGTGGGACAATATTTTCAAAAGGTAGTGTGCTGATAATTTTTTACTCCTAACTGTGTAATTCGGTTTGTATCGGCCACTAATCATTTGGGTGGTTTTGGACATCTGTGTTTTATGTTGTCATTGTTGCTAAACACTTTGTCCTACGTTTTAGATAACCATGTGTAAGATTCGAGGCAAATGGCAAGAATGGCACAAGGTGAAAGCTGTGAAAAAAGTCAGAGAGAAACGTCTGTTCAAGCCGTCCAGCTTGGACCCACGAAAACAAAATCTTGAAAGAGATGATTCACTTTATAAATGTAACCTGTGTATCAATGCTATAAACGAATACTTTTATATTGTAAACAGTAGATTCATAATTGTTCTTTATGATATTGTTTGAACGAGAACACACTCCTTATTTTAAACATTTACAAATGTTTTATGTAATTATCGCATACAAATCGTCTTCGGTGCTAATTGTTTAAAAGATTGTTTTGGAATGCTATATTTTGAATAAGGTCAAAATTATGCATGAACTACATTGGAGTTTAATTTTCTGAACCTGAAAAAGTTAGAGCGTAAAACGCTTACCTGTCCGATACCGTCTGAATCTATTTAACTTTTTAAAGGGGGAAAATAGAAAGTCCAGCATTGCACTCTCCTTGCAAGGTTATGAGAAATAAGCTTTCTACTCTTCTTACTTTTTTACAAAAAAAAAGTAATTAGCAATATTGTACACAGCTAATTGCCTTATTCAGTAATTCTGGGGGTACTGTTTAGAAGCTATTTTTGAAGTTGTTAAAAGAGTTCTTCGATGTTCCTACATTGTAATACTCTCTACCAACGATTCTCAACAGGTGCTCTGACGGACTGGCACCAATCCACAGAAACATCTGAATGGGTTTCGGAACTTTTCGTTCATCCACTTAAAAAAAAGTATTATTCCAAAAAAAAAAAGTAATAATAGTATGCTATACCACATTTTTTACTCAAATTTTGTGATTACATTTCGTTATTTTCAATGATTTTTTCACAAATGCCTGCTTATTTTTGTATAATTATAACAAGATTTACTTAATTTTACATTTAAATATTTTTGCAAATAATGTCGTTAAGAATCTTTATTTTGAAATTCAGGCAAGTTGTGGCAGTAGCATCTTTTGATTTTCCTCATTATTTTTATATATGAAAGTAGGTCATGAGAAGTAAACATTCTGAAGTTTTTATTACCCCCAAGAAATTTGTTCAATCCACAAAAAATTCCGAAGAGTGATGTTTGAATTTTCATATTCAAAAAATTTTGTTGACAATTCAGTAAATTTGGAAACAATGTTGCAACATTGGAATTTTCTATTTATTTCTTGTTTTTTATTCATTATTCATCCCTTTATTACTTTTCTTTGCCCATAATGATATGCGGTGTTGAGTTTATAAAATTTTCCACAGAAAAAAGACTATGATATCTTTTCGGAAAATAAAGCACCTTTGACGAAATTGTTTACTTCATATGCACACAAAAAGAATGAAATTTTTGGATGTTATTAAAAGAAGCATAAAAATTGCCATTAAAAAACTCTTTAACTTCAATTTCTTTTGTAAAGTTCTTGAGTGTCCCCCCCCCCTCTTCCTCTTTTAGGCTTGTACTACCTAGTAAGAAAGCATGCTAATATTTTCTAAATTTACGTTTACGAAACTACATTAAAGCAGGTCCAAAATGTATCAACAAAATTTGCATCTTGATAGCATTTTCAGAAAACATATTGATATTTTTGTGTATTATTTTCGTTCGATTTGCTTTGTGTTTATAAAATGTGATTTAGGAATGTATGCTCCGAATAACTTAGTGAAAACTAAACATACACTGGAAAAAATAGCTGTTGTTTCTACAGTATAATACAGGTAATTTTACAGTGATTTTACAGTAATTAACAGTAAAATTGATAATTTTATAGTAGTAGACCGTAAAATTGCTAATTTTTTTGTAACAGACTGTAAAATTGCTTGTTTACAGTAATAAACTGCAAAATTTCTAGTTTCACAGTTTATTACTGTGTATTTTGCAGTTTTAAATTAGAACCTTTGCTGCCAGTATTATACTGTTGTCTTTACATTTTAGTACAGCTCATTTTATGGTAATATTGGGAATTTTACAGTAATAAACTGTAAAATTGCTAGTTTACAGTGATAAACTGTAAAATAGTTTTATAGTTTTAAACTGGAACCTCTGCTGCGAGTATTATACTGTAAAAACAACAGCTTATTTTTGCAGTGTACAGCTTTATTGTAGCTATTGCTTTGAATAGTTTTAGCTGCTGAATGAACTTCAAATATTCAAGGTCAAGATACGTAGTCAAGCTTTGTTTTTCCAATCGTTCAGAATACTTTCATCAAACATTTCACACATTTTCTGTAGCAAAAATAGTAGCTTTAGAATAAATACGTTTTACAATTGAATAGTAATAAACTGAAATTTCTACTCTAAATTCTTATTCAATACAAGATGGGATTTTAACTAAACGTTTTCTATGTTCAGCTCATATTTATGTATTAAAAAAATATTGATACACAAATACTTATTTTTAAATCTATACAGAGTTATTTAAAACTTACAGCTTCTTATTGCAAATACCACAAGTCACACTTTTTTAATGTACAACACACATACATTCGCCTCGTACTCCAAATAGTGTAGACAATAAGTCTTAGACATTGTAACAAAGTCTACCCTAACGTTCTAAAAGGCCGTTATAAACTATTACTCGCTACATTTCAGTCTGTTATTGTTAGACACATGTTTCCATATCATGTCTGAGATTTAATGTTTTTGGACAGTTATACAGCTGCTCTTTGAAGACGGAGAGTATTTGAAACTATTTAAATTTCAATACACGATGAATAAAATTTGCTATTAATTGTGATAATCCTTTGGTGTTAACTTTAGCAGTACAGGTGTTACCACATATTAACCCATTAATTAATGCCTATCGTCCTTTTTTAGGGACGGTCCGAAAAAGGGTCTGAATTTCCCCAAAATGAACATTTCAACCAAATAATAGTGTTCAAAATACTTTATTACCGTAGTTAAATTTTCAATTTGAACATTTTTGGTTCAACATTGAACCGTTCAAGCAACCTTTCCCCCCCCCCCCCCCTAATAACTTTGAATGAACATTCCGATTTGAACAAAGTTTTTTTTGTTGGAAAGATGTCAGCGAATACAGCTCATTCCCATATTTGATTTTTCGATTTGAACAAATTTTGGTTCAACTTTGAGCCGTCCAACAACCTGTCCCGCGATACTAACTTTTTAGTTAACAGTCAGGTTTGAACAAACTTTTTTTTTGTTCGAAAGATCTTTTCAAAGATACTTCATTCCCGTATCCACATTTTCGATTTGAACAATTTTTCGTTCAACATTGAACCGTTCAAACAAGCTGTCACCCCTAATAACTTTTGAGTGAACAGTCTGATTTAAACAAACTTTTTTTTGTTCGAAGCATCTCGGCAAGGATACTTTATTACCGTATTTAAATTTTCAATTTGAACATTTTTGGTTCAATATTGAACCGTTCAAGCAACCTTTCCCTTTAATAACTTTTGAATGAACATTCCTATTTGAACAAACTTTTTTTGTTGGAAAGATCTCGGCGAGTACAGCTCATTCCCATATTTCGCCTTTTGATTTGAACCATTTTTCGTTCAATATTGAACCGTTCAGAAAAAAATTTAACATTAGCGCCTACGGGGAATTTAAGTTGAATGTTGATCCTGAACTTAAAGTCGGATTTCCTTCAAACTAACTTTGTAAGAAATTGGTTTTGATAAATAATGTTTATAAATTACTTTTCTGAATAACCTTCTGTGAGGACTCTGATTCCGACTCCGCAAACATGGCGGAAATGCAGGCTCAGAAAAAAAATGACCGACTGTGCAGACGATTTTTTGTTTATTTATTCATTTGTTTTTATTATTATTATTAGTAGTATTATTATTATTTTTTGGCAGACGATTTTTTTTTTTTTTTGCAACTAAAGTGTTTCATTCACGAGTGCATTTTGTTCTTTATTTATATTTAACAACTGACAACGGATTAAAAGTGAAATTCGAGACATTTTATCAACGGACGAGTTTTTTTTTTTTTTCTTTTTTTCTTTCTTTGATAAAATGTGTTTGATGCACTTTGTACTTTTAGTTTATTTTATTTATTTATTATTTTTTTTTTTTTTGAAAACGATTGAGGAATTTTTCTACGGAAGAACTGTAACAGTTATATTCTTTAAAAGGTGAGGCAAAACTTTATTTATTCATTTATTTACTTTTTATGTCTCTATTTCATCTGATGAAAGGGGTATATTTTGCTTTTAGAAATTAGCTTTAAGTGCTAAAAAGGTATGTTTGACATAATTTTTAGTCTCAGATAATCAAGAGAATAATGATCAGGTGCTAGAATGCCGATGTCAATGTACGGGAAAATAGGCTCGTTTAGTTCTTGACAGAACTTCTTGTTAAATATTATATCGTAGGCAGAAAAAAAATTTAGTAAAAAAGTATGTACCCTCTGTGGTCTACCGTAACTTTTGGGGGACGATTTTTCTTTCCTTAATAAAAAAAATATTTTTTACATAATATTTTTTTATTATTTTTCCTGTCCATTAAACATTGTTTGTAATCAGTATAAAAATATCTTTGGAAAAAAAATGGCAGGCATTAATGGGTTAAAGTCATTCAAATGAACCTGGTCAGTAGGGTGGAGCGAAAAAAAATGAATTTTTGATTTTCGCAAACGGGTACCTTTCATGAATGAGGATAAGTAACACTTCTGTAAAATATTTCACTTTTGCGACGTCATCTTTAGTCTGCGCATTTGGCCTAACGTTTTGAAATTTTTGATTTTTTTTTTTTTTTCATTTTTAAAATTTTTTAAAAAGATATTGCAAATGATAAAACTAGTAACGAGTGGTTATTAAGTGGAAAAAAAAGGTTTGAAATATACAACGAATTTTTTAAAACCATTTTAGATTATGATTTCAGTTTGCGCATTAGGCCCGAAGCTCATCAAATTTTCCGAAATTTCTGATATTTTCAACATTTTTTAACTCAGTATTTCCTCTCAGTGTCTTCAAACTTGTTTTTGCTCATTTTATTATTACTTTGAACTCTACAACTGTTCGCTAGCTCATGTGGAACTACCCAGGACTCACCACGAGGGGTTGAATGCACTTCTAGTCCTACACGTGAGCCCTTCCTTCCAACCAATGCGAGCACGTATTTACATTTCTTAGATACGTCTTTAACAGTTGAATTGTTCCTTTGTGTCATAAATTGATCAAATATTTCTGTCAGATACCCTCGTTTTTACTAAACTTTTTCTTTTCCTGTGATTACATGCCAATTTTGAAGAGCTTGTGTCCCATTTGACAACTCTTTGAACTGATTGAGTCTTGAATGGAAGTTTAAAAAGAGCGCATTCAGAAATCATATTTAAATTCTCAGCTTCCAGTAATCTTTGTAAACATTGTGTTGTTAAATTACGTGTAAAAGATGGCTGTGTAATTTCCACATCATGACAAGAAATCATATCGATGTATTCTGACTTTTGATTTATGCATGTGATGTATGAAAATAGATTTTTACCTATTTTTGGCATCTGAAGCGTTCTTACTTGTTTCCTCGTTTGTTTTCTAGATTGAGCGTTGATAATACGATTTAAAACAAGTTTCTTTATATGGTCTCTCTCTTATGAACTAACTAGATTATTACCCGGTGTTGCCCGGGTGCTTATTGATACAACATAGCTCTTAAAAAATATTTGAATGAATTCTATCCACATGGAAATATAAAAACTTATTTCATGCTAAAATGAAATAGGTGAGCCTTAAATTGATAATTCAGTGTTACTCGTAATCTTTGTTGGAAAATACTCCTATTTCAAACCCTTTGAGGGGCTGCGACGTAAAATTTCACTTTTTTTGATATTTCACTGGGTCAGTTTAGGACCCAGTTTTTTATTTTGGAAAAAGCACCAATGAAACTAGGAACTTAATTATTGAACTCAAGTTGATTCCAAAATGTTAAACTTAATTACTTAGATGGAGAAAATAAATTATTAAGGGGTCCTAAAATAGAATACATGGCGCTTAAAGGGTTAAATGTGTTACATTTTATCACTTTGTATGCTTAAAGGCTTATCTCTTTTATTCTATCTATTCAAAGTTGAGAGAAAATGGCCATTTTGAGATAAAAAGTTTGAATTTTGAACTTTTTGGATATTTTAAAAATCTCAAACCCCCACTTATGTGAATTCTAGTGCATCAAGGAGCTACTGAGCCAAGTTTGTTGAAAATCAGATAAAAACGGGATTTGTATAAGGAACAAACATACACACAGCCATTTATACATATATGTAGATATCGATAACAGCATATTTCTTGGGTGCAAAGTATACATTGTTTTGAATGGATGTGAACATAATTTTCTGCTTTTTCCCGAAGAGATAAGTGTAACTCTTTATAATCTCACACAAATTCATAGCTAAATTAATAACGTCTGCACTTCACCCTAAAAGAGCAAGGACACTTTTACCGCCGAAAGTTATGAACTCTTTTAAGAATTATAGTCTAAACATTATGTTTGCTGTAGTCAACCATCTCGTTTGGGAAAGCTTTCTTGGACTTCTGTTTCATAATTTTTTGGATATTTTCCCAGTTAAAAATATCTTGTTCCTCTCATGAAGTTATTGTTGCTCATTATTTAAATCATTTTTATTGTCAAAATCGATCTGATCAATGACAAATTCTATAGGTTCATATTGAACTGCTTTGAAAGTATAACATGTTGTTTAGCTTCGTCCAACAGGCCCAAAAAATCACTTTGGTCCACTGGCAAGTCCATCTAGCTTTTGCAAAAAATGCCGCAAATTTAGTTCATTCAAATGAAATTGGCAAATATCCCATTACAGAGGTCTACCAAGTTTTTCTTCCAGTTTCCGTATTACACTTTTGTATTTTCCTGTCTTTGTAGTCATCCATCAAAACCAATGCAAACAATTTCCTATTCAAAGAAACATTTTATTGTTCCTGACTTGTCTAAGAAATGTAAATGTGTACTCTCATTCGTTGGAAGCAAGGGGAGCGCGGGTGGCACCCAATGTGCGGCCACTTCCTCGTGGTGAGTCCTGGGTAATTTTACTGAGCAAGCAAAGAGTTGAATAATTCAAAGAAACAACAAACTGATTAAGAATATGATTTGAAGGCACTTTAAGTGAATATTGAGAGGAAATATTAACTTATAAAATTTCTGCTCAATATTAAAAATATCGGAAATTTCGGAAAATTTGATGAACTTTGGTCCTAATGCGCAGACTGAAATCATAATCTAAAATGGTTTTAAAAAATTCTTTCTATATTTCAAACTTTTTTCTTCTATTTAATAACCACTCGTCACTAGTTTTATCATTTGTAATATTTTTTTAAAAAAATTTTTAAAATCTACAAAAAATCAAAAATTTCAAAACTTTAGGCCAAATGCGCAGACTAAATATGACGTCGCGTAAGTGAAATATTTTACAGAATTGTGACTTATCCTCATTCATAGAAAATGAAAGGTACCCGTTTACGAAAATCAAAAATTCATTTTTTTCGCTCCACCCTACCCCAAGTAGCACACTTCGTTTTTTAAAAGTTGTAAAATGGTTATTAACGTTGTAACAACAGCTTAAAAACGTTTATAAAACGTTTAAAGGTTATTTGTGCTACCTGGGAACTGTACATGTGTAAAATAACGGAAAAAATAAATCTGCCTGGGATCTCCTCTAGTTTTAAAGAAAAAAAAAACATGTAGCTCATTCTGATACGTTTTCTCGTAGTAAAATACGTCCAGTATGTAAGTCAGATCTGCTAAAACTCAAAGGATATAATAATAATATATATGTGTGTACAGAGAAAGAAAAAGCCTCACAACACTTAATTTTGTCTGAATTTTTAGCTTTTAATTGCAATTAACTCAAAAAACTATAAATCATTACTGAGGAAATTGATGACATTACATATATTACTAGCTGGCAATGAATGGAAATATTTGAAGAAGTAATTACAGGGTTTCCACAGAGAAAATGTCACAAAAAAGTAGCAAAAGTCGCCTAAAAATACTAAAAAAGTTGCCTTGAAAATAAAAAAAAGTTGCAAAAAAGTAGCCATGAAAAAAAAAAGTTGCAAAGAAGCTGAATAGAAACATGTGACAAGATAAGCTGAATATGAGTAATGCTTCAAACAAGTTCAAAAAATAGACATATTTTGAACTAATGCATTAAATTAAAGATACAAATGAGGAAAAAAAATAAAAGAGTAGAATCGAGGTTATTTACTTTACAAGACTGCTACCATTCAAAACAAAAAATAATAATATACTCGTATAAATACAGAAAATTTATTCCGCAAATCCATGTTTTTAGTTTTTTACAGAAAAAATGATTATATCAAAGTATTTTCCTTTTGTTCACTAAGCAATTTAATTTATTTTCTTCATCTTCATGCTCTCTTTCCCTATTTCTCAACTTTATACTGCCTTCTAACATACCATGAGCTATTCTAACTTTCAGTGTCTTTTGCTCCAATAGCTGATTTTAGCCTCTGGTTTGCCTGTTTAAAAAATACATCAGCTGATTTTTGAGTGTTCTTTCTCTCTCTCTATTTACTAGTTTGACTTTTTCTTCTAACTTTTTAACAGATTCCTTCAAACTTGACAGTTTTTCTTTTTCTATTTTTCTTTGTTTCAACTTTTCTTCATTTTCTTTTTTAATCTCAATTGCTCTTCCTTCTTTTTCGTCTAGTCTTCAAGGTAGAACTGGCATGATTTGCGTGCATCAAAAGCTAAATTTAAAAGCTCTTTATCAATTTGGAATTGTGCAGCTGTAGAATAGCACTTCAGAGCATCTTATAATAAGTATGTCATTCAATACACGCTCCGACATCAAATATTTATCTTCCGAAAGAATTCTCCCGGATGTTAAAAACCCCCCTCTCTACTTCACTATTACTATGAGACTAAATGTGACTAATCGTGACTAAAAATGAATGTTACTTTCTCTGATGAAAATTATTAAAATTTGGATGGCTTAGATGGATTATAATTCTATTAGCTTGACTAGAGAAAAGATCCGATGAGCATATGCTGTGCCGCTTTTGCCATTAAAATCTGGCTTATTTGGGACACTGTTTCCGAAGAGGCTCAAGCATAATTCTTTGTCTTTTTAATGCATACCGATTCAGTAGTTCATCTACTTAGCTGTCACGTGCTGTTTTTGACCCAAGTAGAAGTTTTGTAGGATAAAGGGGCGAATCGTCAGTTCGAGCCGTTTTTACAATTCCTTCATCCTTAAGAAATAATTTTTCTTGGCCTTTTTTATCAATACGCATGTCTGAATTTGCTCCCCACGAAGTAAAAAACAATGTACAAGGGCCAATTTAAAAGACGAAAAATTAGCAAAGTGATTTCATTTCCAAATTTCAGCTTCCAAACTTTCTCTTCTTCTTTACACAAGAGCTACAGAGAGTTTGGGCATTTGATTATTCATTCAGCAATCCCTGCACCTTATATTCGAAGCAAAAAGTTTTCTCCAACAATTACCATTCAAGAGATATTTGCATAAAATCTGACTTTTTTCTAAACTTTTGCAACAGCAAAAATATATGTCTTTTGTAATTTCCGATTTTCGTTTCGGTTATATTTTTAAAAACTCCAGACACGTATTTGGGACAATATTGTCTACCTGCAGTAGAAATTAGAAAGCATTTTGCTGAATAGTTTTCTTTTTATTGATATATTTGCATTTTGTCTAAACTATTGCATTGCACTGTAGCTGTCCTGTGCCCAGTCGAGGTTGCTGCAAAGATCTGCACTGTATTGTATAAGGTTTCCGCTTCTGGAAAAGCTCAGATATCGGTAACGTACGTAGTATGCAAATCAGTTCCATACAAGATCGACTTTCGTTTTCGTATCACTTATAAGCCAAGCCCAACTTGTTCATTGGATGCAGTGGATTGGTGCAGCATATAACGTCTATTTAGGGAAGGTTTTATTCTTGAAATGAAAATGATTTAAAACCATGGGTGAAAGAAAATCTCCAGGTGTTTCAAAAGAAAACTAATGTTGGGGGGGAAAAAAGTCTCCAAAAAAGCAGATTCAGTGAAAAAAAGTAGCTTTTTGGCATGTTTTTGCATAAAAAAGTAGCTGAAGTCGCCTTGTGTCCAAAAAAGTAGCAAAAAGTAGCATTTAAGTATCCGGTGGCAACCCTGTAATTAAAGTGAGGTCTTTTAAGAGGCTTCCCAATGGGAGGTCAAAGGAGGTCACTGTGACCTAAAGAAAAATTTCGGAAGATTCAGCAACTTTGGAAACTATATTGCATCATTGACATTTCTTTTTTTGTTTAGTTTTTACGTGTGGGCTACAGAAACTTGAGAGGAAAATGAATAGGATGGTGGTTTCGAATTCTCTCTTCCATCTCAGAAAAATTGAATGGAAAAGTGATGTCATAGAGCTTCCCCATTAAGCGCCAAGTCTCCCTTTTTGGGAACCTTAGGTTAAGATTTTTTTCCTTCGCAAGTACTTGAGATATATTTCTTGAAAGTGTTTGTTATTAACCAACGAAGTGCCTAACTTGATTGGTATTTTTTTCAAAAAAATTGAAACATAATTTCTATTTTTTAAAAAATAGTTAATTTAGGAGAAAATTCTGATTTTTACTTTATAAGGAAAAAAAATCCTTAAAAATAACTAAATCGAATGCAGGCGTTTAAAAACATTGAAAATAAATCACAAGAGATCTCTTTTCAAGTCCTAATAATCAGGGGCCAAGAAAAATAATTTGAAAGAGTTTTATAGCTGTTTATTAACGAAGGTCCCAAAATGGGACACTTGGCGGGTTCTGACTAGAAGAACAAATCTCAAGAAAGCAGAATTCAAATCTCGCTTACTTTGCATGAATAAACTCACTGCTCGTTTCATTTGCTGTTGAAGGTCACCCCCTTTGTATTTGAACATAGTAAGCTCTCTTTTGTCATGAAGAGGTGTTTCCGGGCTCTCTTTTGTTGTTCAAAAGCAGGTGTTTTTCTCAGAAAAGGTGACATTCCACTCATTCTGTACAATGTTCTAGATAAGCAATGGTCAGTCATGCCCAAGGACAATGGGTCATCTCCCTAAAGAAGGATTCTCCCCTATAATGATATCTGAATCATTCGAACCGCCCCCTCCCTCCCCCTTAAAAATTCATTGGCACAGTCTGAGACATCAAGCTCCTTTCCCGTCCTTCGTGGGTACCCCTAAGAAGAGGAGGGGGGGGTAGAGGCCTTCCTCCTAAATTCTTGGTAAGTGACATTCAGGTTCAGTAAGGGAAGTTCAATTTCAAAAATACATTTTTTAAAAATTTCTTAACATCAAAACTGGTGTTAAATTTCTTGACTTTGCAGCAAGCTTTAGACGAGCCAGAGATAACAAATTGTAGCGCAGTACCAGAAAATGAGTGCAGTACCACTTGGTCGCCCCTACTATACTCTGCTCAGATAATTGAGAAGGAAAGTCGTCATGGCTATTGCTTAGATCATAAATATAATTGGATAAGAAAATCAAGTTGAATTTTTAGGAATTATTGCAGGTTTTGATTCGAAATTGGAGAAACTGTAATCGTAATTTATACCTCTACTTCAACAAAAAAACAGATTTTTTTTTGTCCAAAAAACATTCTGATATTGTAAATTATGAAACATGTTATCCAACATGCTGCGAAGTATACAATAGGTACACAGCAGAAAAAATAAACCAATGAACCTCGCCTATGAGGAAAGTAATATAAAGTTGTGCTGCTCAAAAATTTCTTAGTTTTGCTTTATACTTGTCTAGGGTTACAGTCATTTTCATTTACAGACTACATTTACTTGATTCCCGGCAGGGTTAATTTGAAGTTTTTATTTCTTCATTGTGGTACATGAAAATATTAAGGCTTCAGGTTAAAAAGTTAAAAATTATTAGGAACAATTTCCGTTTCATGAAAAAAAGTGATGCTTAGAATATGCAAAAACTTACATGTTTTTTACTTCAAAACTTTTATATGGATTAAATAAGATATCAACTTGATAATAAAAAAAGTGAGGTATTAATAGTTAACTTTGCTAACTGCACAAAACTAGTTTTTATGTTTTCTAACCAGTTTTAGCCAGATTTTATTCGATCATCACTATTGAAGAAAATATAATTATGTTATCCCCATTAAACGCCAAGTCTCCCATTTTGGGACCATACCATATCTCATGACTAAATAAATATTTTTGAAAAATTGAAGTTACATATGGTTGTCGATGTGTATTGAACCTCAAAACATACAAAAATTAAGATATTTTTAATGTGGTTCATATAGCGGCGTTTAATGGGTTAAAAAGGTCAGATTGCAAAAAAAAAAAAAGGGGGGGGGGGAGATTAAGCTTCGTCATATTGAACTTCGATACTTCTCCAGAATGTGAAACTTTTTAGCCGAAATATTTTCCCGTTGCAAAGACTTTTGTTTTCTGCTACAAAGTATGGCCCTACTCAATTCCAATTATTTTACTGATAAACAAAAGTAAAAAAATAGCCATCATCAAGGATGTGATATTGTAAGAAATTTATTAACTAGAGGGTCATTCCATAGAAATGTCAACCTCAGCCGAAGAAAAAAAATACTGAAGTGAAAAAAGTGTCAAAAAATAAATAAATATATAAAAATCATACAACTTAAGAAGTTTAAAAAAATGAAAAAGTATTGTAATTATCACTGAAATTAGCCATAATAAATAGTTTGTAGTGTGTTTACTGCTTGTTATTAGATGGTTACGTTAGTCACGTTACTTTAGTCACACTCCATCCTGAGTAAAAGTGACACTTAAGACTAAAAAAAATTTAAATAAATTAATAATGTGTAAATTTAATGAATGTGTTTTATGTTTTTTAAAGCTAACTTTACACATTTTTAAATATATCACTCAACTTTTAACACTTGCTTAACTTTGAGAAATTTTCACCTCACAACATGAGCATTAATTTTCATTGTTGCAAAAATGTTACGTTAGTCACGTTACTATTTTGGTTGAAAAAATATCTACTGTCAGTAATTTTGTTTTAAATTAGCAGAAATGATACATAGGTACTATGTACATTGTAAATCCACCAGCATAACTAAAAAATATTTTTTTATTCTTTAAGTTACAAGTAAAAACAGTTACAAAATCAGCTCTGAATGTCACGTTAGTCACTATGGAATGACCCTACTGCCATAAATAAATTGTAAATATTTACAGTCAATGTGCGATAACTCGAAGTCCCAAAATGCTGGCTAAAACTTTCAAGTAATCGGCAGTTCTAGTTATCGGAAATTCCCCTTTCAGACTTTTCAAGAAAAATTCTGAACCTCAGAACTAGAACAAAGTAAGTCCAAAAATGGCGATGTTCAATTTGCTACTGCATTGTATGTGGAATCTCATTCCGCGTCGACCCCCATGAGAACGTTATTTTTTAAAGAAATATCTTTACTTTTATTTAGCAGCTTTAAAAGAGCGCGAGTTCCACCCTTGGCATGACTGCGACAATCGTTTTCACGCTCTCCTGAAAAGTAACAAAAACAGACTTACATTAGTCTGGTTCTGAGGTAGAGAATTTTTATTTTCTTTGTCGGAAGTAGTGCGTAATAGACAGGCTGTAACACGAATAGCTTGAATAAAATTATTAATTAGTACTGGGTAAAAATATCTTTATGGAAAATAAATTTATATCTTTACAGAAAATACATTTTACTTAGATGCTTGGAAAGAGTAAGTTTTTTTCTTTTTTTATCGCATCTTAAAAAGTCATTAAGTTTGTAAACACAACTCGATTTATCCACGCTTTTGATTTTGCGTTGCACTTTAATTTTGAAATATTTGCAAAATCTGATACCTGCTGATTAGTTAAAGGTAGTAAAGATTCTCCATCATTATCTTTATCATAATTCGTGAAGAATCTTCACAAGCAGACGCTCCACAAACTACTTTCACAAACGTCTTGTAGGTCAATGATTCAGATATGTTTACTTAATTACTGAGGGAAAACCTCAGTATTCAAGAATTTTTTTTTTTTTTTTCGTCCATCCCCACATCAACAAAAGATTTTTAAATAATCCCATTTGTCGGTCACTTTAGTTATGTTATCATTGCTGTTTGTGAAACCACAAGTCTTAAAGCAATTGAAGAGACAAGTGGATAAAAGTGATGTGACATTTTTTTAAATTTCCAGAAAAAGCTTTAAAAAATGTTATTTTTTTAATGGATTTTTTTTCAACGGGTTAAAACGGGGTCATATTCTTAGTTACCAACCATTTCTGTGACTAAGGAGACATGATACTGATGGACTTATGTACTTATCACCTTCATCCATGGTAAAAAGTAAGTTTCAAAAATTGTCACATATCACCTTTAACCACTTGCCCCTTCAATTTTTAACAACTGATTCTGCTGAATGCTTTTAAACGACTTTGTCCCAAAAGTACTATTACTTGAGTCATTCAAAAAATATAGTCAAAAGTTTTTTAAAAAATTTAAAAAAGTAAAGTCTCTCAAAAATGAGCCAAAAAAGCTACTCAATGAAATTTTAAGTTGTCAGCCACGGTAAAAAAATTCCCCAATTGCATTCTTGAAACACTATAGTCATTAAAGAACACTATTTTAAATAAATTATGCCCCTAATACAAACTGATTTGTAAATTAATGTGCAAAAGAAAAAGAAACTTTTTTTTTTCTTTTTTGGCAAAATTTTTATTCATAAAGTAAAATCGAAACTTCCGTAAAAATTTCGACTTAAAAGGAGCACAAGCAAGATATTGTGTGATTTGAAAATAGTAAATTATTTTGAGACCAAATGAAAACTTCGAGCTAAAGGAATATTTGAGTTTTTCGGTTTCGAGTTATCAAGAGTCGACTGTCATTAGGTTCAAAAAGCAGTAAATTTGAAAGTAAATTAATAATTTTTAATTTTGGTTGATGTCTAAAGTTAATGCTTCTCAAAATCTTAATGTGTTTTATCTTTTTGTATCAAAAAAAAAAAAAAACGTTTTCTGTAATCTTTCATCTGCTATTCTTATTCCTATTCTTTCAAAATATATTTACCTAATTTCATGTAGGATATCAGGCATGTAAAATTGTAAATGTTCAGTGAAAGAGAATATTTCATCGTTGGAAACATCGTTTTTTGTCAGAGCTAGAAGTGAAAAAAGTTTTTTTTTTCTTTTCGAATCATTATACAGGGTGTCCACTCCTATCGTGGACCAATAGCTAATTTCTAAACCGTTAGAGATAAGCATATAGTTCATTTAGGAAAAAATCTCCAAATTACGAAAGGAATTTTGGGTCTATTCAATGTTTTTCAAAAAATCAAATTTTGAAAGAGTTACGAAATTTAAATTTTTATACAGCCCCCCAGTCCTATCAATCATATTTAGTAAAACATTCTTGACACTGTAACGTTTAAAACTTAAAAAAAATCACTGTTCTACCACAAAAATTGACCGAGTTATGACGTTTTGAAAAATCAAGATTTTGCATTATTTCACGACGTCATCGAGAGATCGCTGAAGGGACCGTATGCAAAATCATTCAAAATCTTGATTTTTCAAAACGTCATAACTCGGTCAATTTTTGTCGTAGAAGAGTGATTTTTTTTTAGTTTTAAACGTTACAGTGTCAAGAATGTTTTACTAAATATGATTGATAGGACTGGGGGGCTGTATAAAAATTTAAATTTCGTAACTCTTTCAAAATTTGATTTTTTGAAAAACATTGAATAGACCCAAAATTCCTTTCGTAATTTGGAGATTTTTTCCTAAATGAACTATATGCTTATCTCTAACGGTTTAGAAATTAGCTATTGGTCCACGATAGGAGTGGACACCCTGTATATTAGTATTAGGATGAATTAAGAGTTTGAATTAAGCACACTGAAGAGCAGACTTCACCTAAGACTATTTTTTAAATCCACCACCCTGAACAAATGCATTTCAATAAACCTTCGAAATCGTAAACAATATCTAAATTATATATTTCATTGAGAGTAATAAAATTTAGGCCCTTAAGGAACAGTACTAAAAAACTTTTTTTTTTCAACCTTCGATCGCACAGTATGAAGGCCAGGCATGCGGCATGTGGGCATAGTAGGTGACTGTGCATCTCCCCCTCTACATAATCTGTCCCTAGCTAGTCCATCACGACATTATCTGTTGTGCCGCTGTCACATAAACATAGCTGTCACTATTGATTCTCCTGCCAAGTCTCGATTGCGAAGTGTTTTGCGAATTACTGCTGATTCTTGTTGCGAAATTTTGTGACGCTTACAGAGAGGTATTCAAAGCAAATATCGAAGTATTCTGACTTCTGGAATTGTTCTGATTCAGGGCAATGCCCGTCCTCATAGTGCTCGCGTAACGCAACGACTCATTCAGCAATTTCAATAGGACATTTTTGAACACCCACCATTTAGTCCCAACTGGACGCCAAGTGACTTTCATCTGTTTCCTGAACTGAAGCAGGCACTTGGAGACCCCTGCTGGGGGATCTAGAAAGGCATTATGCTTGCAAAGTGACGTAAAACTCAAAGACACCGTCGCAACTCACTTCCAACCATGGTTTGACAACATTTTACGAGAAGGGTATTAAGCTATAAAGCTTGTTCACAGATCTAACAAATGCTTCAATCATCAAGGTGAGTGTAGAGAAGAAATCTACATTGTGCATTACTTTTGATAATAAAATATTTTTTGTATTTTTATCTGTTACTTTTTATAGCCTATTGGAGGTTTAAAAAAAACAACCCTCATATTTTGCTTTCTCACGTCTACACACACGAATATCTTCCTAAAATTCGATAAGATGTAAAAGATTTCAAAAATTTGTCCACACACTTTCAAGGCAATTGCTGATAGCTCTGAAAGCAAAATTTTCAAATCCTTTTGATGCTGCAAAAGGGTAGACCATTTCAACAAATATATATAAACAGAAATAGAAACAGAGAAAAGCTCAAAAAGCGAAGTTAGGTAATCGAAAATAGCAGGAAAAAAGATGGAATCAGATTTAAAAGAGGCAAACGCAAGAAACAAGTAAAATCAAGTGATCCATTTTGAGGCCATTTCTGAGTCATATAAGGATCTTTTTCCATGATTTCAGTCTGAAATTCAAGAGTAGAAAACTTTTTCTCAGCCACAGCTTAGCTGTGGATCGGGATTAGCAGTTTGGCATAAAGAAAGAAAAACAAACACACAAAAATTAATTGATCAGGAAAAATAATAAGCAAAATAATGGAAATCAGGGAAAAAAGGGGAACGGAAAAGTGAGAAATTACAAATATCATGTTTATTATGATAAAACTTTTTTTTCAGTAATGTTATTTAAAAACTGATTTTTCAACAACATGGATAAAAATACAAATGCAATGACCAGCAACAGGCTCTGGGCCCAACTGGGCTGGTCCTAGTCAAATTATAGACAGCTATGAAGATCAATGGCCTTCTTAAAGCTATATAGTCCATTGCTCCTTACTGCCTCTCTAAGGCTGCTTTCTCTGAAATCTAGGATTGTTTCTTTAAAAAGTATAAGACATAGCTGATGGTTAATGAGTAAGAATTTAGTTAAATTGAAATAAAAACTTGCTGCAGTGGGTACTGGCTAACTGAATCAGTCGCTTTGATGAATCAAATTGCCAAACCAAGAACAATAACCAACTTTATTGAATGAGCTGCTTTATTGAACAAAACTGTTTAGAACCAGTGTGATTCATGTAAGCAGAGGTCACATTGAAACTTTCAAAGTACACTGCAAAAAATGAACTGTTGTTTTTACAGTTTAACACTGGCAGCCGAGGTTCCAATTAAACACATTAATTCCTGACATTTTTTTCCCAAAGATATTTTGTATACTGGTTACAAACAGTGTTTAATGGACAGGAAAAATAATAAAAAGAATATTATGTAAAAAATAATTTTTTTTATTAAGGAAAGAAAAATCGTCCCTTAAAAGTTACGATAGACCCCAGAGGGTACACACTTTTTTACTAAAATTTTTTTCTGCCTACGATATAATATTTAAAAAGACAATTTATAAGAAGAAATAAAATTAGCAATTAACATAAACTGGGATGCTGGGAATAACTTTAAAAACTTAGCTTTTTTTCTTGAGATTGTGAACAATGTAATTTTTGATATAGATCATATTAAAACTACTACAGAACACACTTTACAATGGTTATGTGCTGCAATCTGTTAATAACGAATTGAACCAATACCAAGGTACTAATTGAAAACTATTATATGGTTGCAATGTTCATTTTAAGGAAATTCAGGCCCTTTCTTGGACCGTCCCTAAAAAGGGACGCTAAGTTTTAATGGGTTAAAACTGCAAAACGCACAGTAATAAACTGTGAAACTAGCAATTTAGTTTCTTACTGTAAAGTTAGCAATTTTACAATTTATTGCCTTAAAATTTAACTGTATTACACTGTAAAAACGACAGTACAACACTGGCAGCTGAGGTTCTTGTTTAAAAAATGTAAAATGTGCTGTAATAAATTGTAAAATTAGCAAATTTAAGGTTTATTACTGTTTACAGTTTAGTACGGTAAAGTTAGCAGTTTTAGTTTATTACTGTAGAATTAGCAATTTTTACAATTTATTGCTATAAAAATAGCTTTATTATACTGTAAAAACAACATTCATTTTTTAGTATACAAATTAATTTTTTCAGATGTTATTTTTTAAATATTTTTCATGCAAAAAAAATAATCATTAATTTGAATGTTTTTTCTTTTTAATATTAAAATCCTATCACACGTGAGTTACTTGCTGAAAAATGTACTTTTAGCTCATCATTGAACTTTTTTGATGATAATACATGTTGTGTGTCACATGACATGATAAAACATCTCAGCATTTTGCTGAAATTCTGCGGACATTTTTTAACATCTGCTCTTTTGGCTTACCATGTTTCCAATTATTGCTTTGTTAGTACACAAGACAAAACATATTTAGCAAAAATAAAGCTTTTTTTATTTTTTAGTATTTAGAAATATGCTACCAGCAGATTACAATTCAATAAAACAGTAGAAAACTGCTTTCTCTGAAACCTAGGACTTTTTCTTTAAAAAATTGCTCCCCAGCCTGTCCACACACACACAAATCACTGCAGTCCATGGATGGAATAAACGAACTGGTGGTGTATTGGATGTTTTTGCCTTAGCCCTGGCTTAGGGGCAGTTACTTACTGCTTTATAGTCTATATTTTCTCAAGAATGTGACTGCTGTAGCAGCACTGTGCTGTTTCTGCCATTAAGATTACAGAAATGAAACTTTAAAATTCACGCAAAACAACTTCCTCCATCACAAATAAAACCACACACAGAGAAAAGAAGAAATTGAACAGCACTTTAAATTTATATGCAAGCACATTGAGATAATGCTCAAGTTCAACAGATATAAAAACTATACATGTAAATATATTTGTACAATTCAATTTTTAATACAGTTAAATTAATTTGATAGGTTCATGGTTAGTGCTTAATAGGTCGTTTTCCATCTACATAAAAGTTTGCAGTAGCTTTTGGTACTCCAAATCTTATTCCATCCATTTCTTTTGTGATATTCAGACAGCACCCTAAAAAAAGAAAATAAGAATAAAACTGCATTTTTGAGTAAGAAAATTAAATACTTCATCCAAAACAGAAGATATCACATGTATAAGAGTTAATTGTGTTCCCATCCTCATATATATAATGTAAATTTATTTGCAAATAACTATACTTGAAGCATAAATCTATGACTTTTGGAAACATTTCAAAATGGCAAAATCTCCTTTTCAAAAACAATTTTGGTTCAGATAGCTCTTTTACTCTCAACTAATTCAGTAAAAGTTTATATTCTTTTAAAAGTAAAAGTTATTTTCAGTCAGACATTTTCAGCAATGGAAATGAAAAACTTCCCATCAGCAGGAAAATTTTAAAAACATTTAAAATGCTCCTCCAACTACTTCTTGTCAATATTTATGCAGAACTGAAAAATTGAAAAAGTATTTCCATTAAAAACAACAGCATACTGAGGAATTTTTGATAATACTGCAAATTAACTACCTAATGTTCAATTAAAAAATTCTTTGAACAGCAAATATATAATTATATAGTGCACATTTAAAATAATAGCAAATTGCCAGAGTCATAGAAAGTTCAAGGTTTTTTTTTTCTAATACCAGTTTATAACATTCTTTTTGAAAGCGAATACTATGTTCTTGTCCTTCCAGAGCTTGAAAAAGAGAAAAAAAAAAATGCGGTTAATTTCCATATTTGAATTTGTTAACAGGGATTGATAGTGGTTAGGTAATTTGAAAAAAAATCAAAAGTTATGTCAGTAATATTCTAACTGCATCATTTTAAATTTGATTCACTAATACAAATATTTTTGAGTTTAATATTGACGTAAAATTCAATTATAACGAGGAAAACTCATACCCAACTACAAAATTTTGACAAATAACACAACTAAAGTAACTGGAACTGTATATAATTGGACAGAATTGATTTGAATGGTGCTTGTTTGTCTTACTCTCTAGCCAGTTTTTGAAGACTGTAAGGGTTGCATTTCGTGGTGTCCTCACAAATTCAGCAGCGACAGCTGTTCAGGAAATAAAATACTATTACGTAAAGGGTTTTTTTTTTTTCATGATTATCTGGCGACTTAATGCAACAAGATGTTTTAGTGTTCATGTAATAGAATTACCTGTGATAAAATCAATACAGTGGTTTTTTTGGATTACAGACAAGGAACCTTCTAAATATTACATATATTTCTGTCTTTTTGCATAGTGTGAATACATGTGCTTACGAGTTTTTTGCGCATTCAAAGAAACTCTAATTTTGTTCAACATCAAAATTAAATCTTTCTACACATAAACATGAATTTATTTTAAAAAGAAAAAGTGACTGCAAAAGCACGTGATTCTTGAAGCAATCAGTCCCTAAAACTAAGCAAGCAAGTGGAACAAAGCAACATAAGAACAATTTCACTAAAAACATTATTCCTTTCTTAAAATCTATACAACAAAGCAATACTTTGCACATTTTTTTTTCTTTTTAGTAGATTGTTCTTTGTACTAGAAAAAAAAAGTTACATGTCAGGACAATTCATGATCGAATTTGACTTGTCTTACTTTTGAGGAAGTTTTATTTATTTTTCTTAACAAGGAATCGGTAGGCGGATTCAAAATTATATGAAAAAAAAAAACACAAAAGTTTAAGATATTTATCTTCACACTTGAGTCCTTTTTACACTAAGCAAAGTAAATTACCAAAACAAATTTGAATGCATTGGAGTATGTTTAGGGGTGCAACAAATTGACAGTTTTAAACTTTTATTGCTTGTTTATGCAATTTCACCGTTTACAAGTCCCTTGAACACAAATCAATTAATTACTGTCAGCCCTGCTTAATCAGGTAACTGATAAACCAATAGCCTCGCCTATTTGAATAAAACATCCTGGAACTGAATATTTCCCCATACCTATAGACCTAATGTTAAAGATCCCCGCTTAAGCAAACATCCCGCTTAATCGAATAATGCTTCTTGGAACCGTCAGTACTTATTAAAGCAGGGCCAACAGTATTATAATTTATTTCAATTATTAAAAGATGTCTTCAACCCTGTCTTCTATAAGTTCCACTGCAAAGAAAAATTTTCCGAGCCCAAGAAGGTGATGCTGATGGCCACTGCATTTATTAAAAATCTTAGTACATAAAGATAAAATGTTATATGTAACATCAACATGTCAGAAACCTTTATTTTAACATTCATAAATGTATAATTCTTTTTTGCCCGTTTTTTCTAAATTTTATCATATCATTTGTAAACTTCCTTTACCAAAATATCAGTTTTTTGGTAAAAATTCCACTTTTCTGCGCTAAATCAGCATGATTAAGTACTAATTCTTGATAACCTCTGAATATTAACTAATGAGCCAGTTTTTTTCCTAAATAAAACAATACAATATGGAACAAGGACAGACTTGTGGAAAATATGAAGTTTTTTATATTTTTGGACCACCCTAGTGATCAGGAATCCTTTCTTTCAACTCTGTCCTGCAATGCATTCATAAAGTGTTGACAAGAAAGAATAAAGTATTGTGCAAAAATCAGTGTTGTGATTTAGCCAGATATTGAATGAAGAAAGAACTCAAAAAATGAGGCAAAATAACAACAACAAAGTGTAATATGAGTAACACACTTTGTACACATAAATTACACTGTAGTGTACAGGTAGAGATAAGATGCAAGTGGGGTTTAGTAGATCTACATATAGTATTTTCAGGCCCGTCATTTAGGGGGAGCAGGGGGGGTCAATTGCATCCCCCCTGGCTTTGAGAAATCAATGCATTTGCATATAAGTGGGAGTGGTTTTTAATGTTTTCCGATCAAATTGCAGTGGTTGGACCCTTTGCCAACCCCCCCCCCCTGGAAAAACTTGAAATGACGTCCCTGAGTATTTTATGAATATCATTAATTAATTTTTTTGAGTGCCAATGGGATGGCAATTAAGAAATGATTTGTCATTTAGTTACCCTGTGGCTGGTGGAATATTAGGCTATGCATAAGAAATTTTAACCTTTTATGTGTAACATACCAGTTTTCATTTGTGCGAGCAACACTCATACACACATACATACATACATGCATGCATACAAGAATGATAAGATGCTCATGATTATTAACTCAGGGATGAACAAAACATATTTCGGCTGCTCATACTTTTGTTTCACAGTGCTTTAAATTTGACGATAAAATTAAACATGAGATTTAATTGTTGAAATTAATAAACATCGTAGAAACAAATAATTAAAAAGTGAAAGTATATACTCAATAAAAAAAAGAAACTTATTATTACCATACCTAATCTTGAATTCACTTTTCGAAAAGGAGCTCCATCAATTAAATCATCTTCTCTAAAAAGAAAAAAAAAACAATTTTAGTAAGATTTCAAGTTATTTTACTTTTACGTTAAGTCCACAAGTGTCAACTCTTTTAGTAATAAATACTTAAACTGGATTTTCTATAATGACACTTTAAAGTAAAAATCTACTCTTTTGGACTAAAATAAAAAAGTTATTTTTGCCCATAAAGAAGTGTTATCTAAACTATTCATTCGTCATAAATAACTTTAACAATGCACATGCTCTTAGTTTTACTTAATTGTTAGCAACATTTTTTAAGAAGTGATCTCAATAAAGGATATTTACTACACACCTTTTTTAAACCCCAACGCAACAAAAAAGAGGATTCTAAGTTTGACGTGTCTGTGTATCTGTGGCACTCTAGTGCTTACAAGGATAGACCAATTTTGAAAAAAAAATTTTGTTCGAAAGGTGAGTTGATCGAGAGTGTTCCTAGTTATGTCTATGGTTGACGTTAATTGATGAAGATATTAATTTAAAACCTTTAAAAAAGATTTCACCATTTTTAAAGTGAAGCATGCTTAAAATTTTAAAACAATAGTATCAAAAGAAAGAGAAAATTTTTCTGCATCTGATAGAAGTTCCATGTCATATAGAACTCAAAACAAGATGGGTTTTTTTTTGCACATGTGGCTAAGCCTTAAATTTAAATGACAGGAAACCAATGTCATTGTTTGTCAGCAAGGAAGGAAATCTCAATGATTTAAAATGTTTATCTGTTGCCAGTTTCTATTTGTGAACAATTAAATTATAGAAATGAAGCTCATTTATGACATCAAAAAGTATTTTTAAAATTTTGTAGTGGTGGCTATTATTTTTAAGAGGGGTGGGTAAGGTTAATCACCGTTGAGTACAAGCAATGACATCTTACTGACTTATTCAATAGAAAAAAAATGTACAATCTATTTGTTATTAGTTATTTCAGAATTACAAATACTTTATTTACACATGAAATAAGAGTGATAGAAAACTAAATACAACATGAATCAGCAAAAATACCTTTAGTTTATATGACGAAACAACAGGGGAATTTTCTGGGGGGAAATTTTAAAACTAATTTATTATTTATTTTTAAATTTAAATTACTCGTATTTTAATTTATTTTTTAATTTAAATTATTTACTGATTTTTTTAAATATAAAAATCATTTTTTAATTTATTCTTTTAATTTAAATTGTTTCTTTTATTTCTTAATAAAATTTTTTATTTATTTATTTTGTGTGTGTAATTGGAATGTCTGGAAGAGAAAAAGCGATTCTATTCTGCGCATAATTAGTAATTTTAAAGCATTAATAAAAAAATAATAGTTATAATTAAAAAAATAAAAATAATATTAATTTTTTTAAATAAATAATATTTAAAAAAAAATAATATAATAAAAAAGAGGGGTAAAAATAAAAAATAAAAAGCACAAGATGGTTTTGAACATTTTTTTGGGGGGGGGGCGATTTGCGCCATTGAGCTTGGGGGGGATGGGCACCCCTGTGAAAACATGAAACATGGAGCAGCTCACAATGGAACATTACGTATGGTACATAAAACTTCTGTGCATTTCTAGTGAGTTTAATTCTAGCACAGTGATAAGATATTTACGACTGCCTTAAAAAGGGTTAATCAGTAATAATATTTTTGATTATATTTACTTTGAGTAAGCTTAGAACAAGAAACTATGTGGAATGAATTTATAAATAATATGTAAAATTTTTTCGTTAAAAAATAAAAAGTACATATGCAATGCACCGCTAACTTGTTCATTTCGATCCATAGACTGCAGTTTCGGTCTTATTATGCCCTCATCAGCATGGAATAGGAAAGTAACAAGTTGGAGGCAAAAATCCTTTTTTTAGAGCAAAGAGATCTCTTTGCTTGTATTGCATGTTTCTGCCTTAGCCCTTCTTAGGGGCGGTTATTCACTGCTTTACACTCAAGCTCTGCTTTAAAATTTTCAAGTTGTACCGTTCCCATGTGCAGTCGCTCGCTGGTATTCTAATTTCACATTAGCTACCAGTTTTTTTCGTCTCTCTTTGCTCTATAAGAGGATTTTTGCCTCCAACTCGTTCACTTTCGTATGGAATACGATCAATTTGGATTATCAGGACTTAAATGATTTGCATTTAACTAAATAGGCATAGCAAAAGGGAAAAACCGTGACCTTTACATTAAAGGATGAACTTCTGCTTCTCTACAGAAAATATAAAAAAGAACATTGTGCTTAAATATGTAAAATTTGGTTCCATTCTGACAGCTCCTTCCATGTGTGAAATTTCTTTTCTTTTGTAATACAGGGTATTAGGAAAATTTAGTGTGACAAGGCTTTCATAAATGCATCAGTATATACTGATGAAATAGTTATTAAACTTCAAGTAGTTTGCATTGATACCGTATCAAGTTCTTAAATCTTCAAGTATTCATCCAGACTATAAAGTGCAAAACTAAAATTCAACAATAAATTGTTTAAAGAAATCAATCAGTACAGTTGAAGAGAAGATTAAGCTATACTAACTCATCTGTTGGTTCTTGAAAATGCTGTTCAAATCTGTCATCAACATACACATGGCAAGTAGTGCATGCCATTTGGCCATTACAGGCACCTGAAAGAAGAAAAGTGTGATAATCATGGGAAGAAAACAGAAAATATCTCAGCATGCAAGTTCATCATTTAGCTAGCAAGAACAGAGTTGCGTATAAATTATTTTTTAAATACACAGTTCGCTACAGAAATACTTCAAGCACATAAATATAGCTTCTCATAATTCAAACCAAAAAAAAAATGAAGGAATTAAGTACCTTTGTGCTATTGATGTAGAGAAAATTACAACGTTAAGGAAGCACAAAGACGCAGGGATACTGCAGACACGTGTTTCGGCGTTACAAGGGATTCTGCATCCATAAGCTCACAATTTTTTTTGTGCATTGAAAAAGACGTTCCTTGTAACGCCGAAACACGTGTCTGCAGTATCCCTGCGTATCGCTTCTCGACCTTTTGGCTAAGATCAAAATGTAGTATCCCTGCTTATTTGTACTTCCTTAACGCTGTAATTTTCTCTACAGAAGAAAAATGTTTGCCTCATAAGTCATGGAAAAACAATTCTCTGAAAGGATAATTAACACAGAAATGTTTCTGCAAGGAAAGTTTCAATGGATTTCTACATAAAATATAAAGAGTTGTACTTAAACAATAGGTTACTGAAGAGAGTAATGTCATTTAAAGGCAATATATCTTATGTTAACTAACTTGCAAGACCCACACAAATCAGGATGTCATTAAAATAGAAATAAGAACCACTAAAAAAGAAAACATACAATGCTAGAATAACTTTCACAAACTTTTTGAAATTAAATATTTTCTGGGGATTTAAATGCAAAAGTTGAAAATGCATTTGCCTAAATGCAAAAGTTTGAGCATATTTACTCAAGTACCATGGCAGAAAAAGTCTGCCAGAGTAATGAATAAATTACACATTCGGCATTCAATGATTGGGCTGACTATGGTACATTAGTAAATGCACATAAACTTTTAGCGTGTTTTTTCGTAAAACAAAATCTTCTGAGCCAATATAGCTACAGTATATGACAACAAAGATGGAACACAAGGAACCTTTCCCATGCCAGATTTCAGAATTTTCCCAATTTTAGGGTGGTGAATCGAAACACCTCTAAAAAATTATATCTATAAATAACTATTGAACATGTTTCGTCTTCATTTGAAATATCAAAAGCAAAACAAAACCGAATATTTTACCCGAAAAACCGAATTTATGGCTCATGTTGCGCTATTAAAATTTTTTAGGAGATGTGCTGATTTGGGAGCGTTTTGATTTCATTTTGTGTGCAGGCACACAGATTCTCATTCAGAGGGGTGCCCCATAACATTAGGATCTATGACATCACTCATGGAGAAATGGGTAGGGTACCCGAGATAAGTATCCAGCTTTCTACTTTCTTTTCTCTTTCAGCTGCACCTTTACTTTCAGTATCTCACTCTTTTGCATTATTTTCCAGTAAAACGTATGCAAGAATTCAGCTGAGTTTATCAGTTTTTCCCACCCCTTGTTTACGTTTTTGTTTTCACATTTCCCTACACACACTCTAACTATGCACTCCCTTCTCTGTTCTAGTCAGGGTTATTTTGGGATTTAACCTGTGACCAACATGGAAGGCAAGCTTTAGCAACGAATTTGTATCGGAATTCGGCAACATGAAGTATTTTTGCTTTGTTCTGGGAATACGTTGAAAACAATCTTGAACCTGCACAAAAACATTCTAATTTCAAACTTAAGAAATAAAAATGAAATAATAAGCCAGCAATTCATTATTAGCCATTTCTCTTAAAGTCAGGAAACAAAAAGTTAACCAGAGAAAAAAGCCATAGGAAACATTTTAAGGAAAAGCAAAATAGGTCAGGAAAAACCTTATACATAATCCATTTTTTTTTGGAAAAAAAAATACATATATGTGGTCAAACCTATTATCATTAAAACATGAAGGATTTGTGAGGGTGAAACCTTGTTAAACCGCCACCCTAAACTTTAGCCAACTTTCAGAACGTCACTAAGGTTGGCGGCTTAAGGAGATTTGACTGTACACATGAAGAGAATGATAAAAAAACCAAAAATCTGAGAAACATAGAAAAAGTTTTAGGTGCAAGATAAATAATTTCTCAGATTGTATTAAAGGTGTGCCTATTAAATTCCAGGACTGGAGCTAATACAACAGAATACAGCACTTATATGTAATAATAAAAAACATTCATTTAATAGCTCTCAAAATAATCACCTCCGGTACTCATACTTTTGTGCACAGTGAAATTTTGAAAACACGCTTTGTAGTCCGCTAAAAATATGCTTTGAAGTTGAGCGGTTATTTTCTTTAATCCTCTATGTCCTGAAATTAAAGCCCTTTCAGAGCAGTCATAAGTATTGGTGTGCATCTATTAAATTCGTGGACCGTACACGTAGTTTAGGAATAAAAATGCGAAGGAATGCTAGCTAGTATGAAGAGGCATCAGTTTCAGAAGGTAGAGGACCTCAACTTTGAAGAACATCTTCAGAGGACCATAAAGCTTATTTCCGGATTTTGTAGAGTCTGCACATAAGTGTGAATGTTGGAGCCCATTATTTTGAGAATAAGTAAACATGTTAGTATTTTTATTATTCATTCTGCTGTACTAGAACCAGTCCTGGAATTTAAGACACACATGGCATGAAAATTTAGTGTAATGTGACTTTTGAAGAATTTTTGTTCAGAAAAAAATAGTCAACAAGGTTTTGTCTTAGTTGCAGGAGATTTTTTAGACATTGGACATATAGTAATAAATTATCGTAATAGAGCATAATAATAAATTTTCAAAAATAATTGAACTTAATTTCTGATTTGGAAATTTATATTTGTTCTATATTCCTCACAGAGCTTATAAATTTTTCAGATTAAAACTTTTAATATAATATTTACTTTTCAGATAAGAATCAATTTTCAAATAAAAATTTTAATACTGAAAAATATTGCGTTTCCCATTAAAAGATGAGTTTGATTTGAAAATGAATCTGAATTTAATCAGTTTCTAGCATAATTTATTAAACTACACATTAAAAATCTGTTTATTATTTAAGAAAATAATGACTATTGAAAAATACTTGGATTTTGTATGCACTCAGTGCATACAAAATAACAATGATCATAAATAAAAGATAAATAAAAGCACCTTCTTTACAACAAAAGTGCCCTTTTAATTGAACAGAAGTACCCTTTTAACAGAAAGCACCCTGTCCCTTTTTTGATGTGGGGAAAACACTACTCTCAGTCGTTTATAGAATAAAGTTCAAAAGTAATATTTATTGATTTCTCATTTAAACAAACTAGCATCTTTTTTACAAATAAGAATTAAAACATTCTAACTGAACCTCTTTAAAGTGAGTATGTGTACATTATAAGACTGCAATTTTTATAAGTTTTGAAATTTCTTTAGAAAAGCAATGTTGTATAGTGTAACAATGACACAAAGCTAAACACACAACCTATACCTTCCATATCAACAAAATCCACTCCAAGCTCCATTACATTATCTCCATCTTTTGCAAGAACTTCAACTTCTTCATCATTCGGAAGGACAAAATAGACTTTCACCCTGAAAATATATTAATACATGAATACCAGACTAACTAATTATTATTGCCTTAAATAATGTATTATTAGGATGACAAAATATTATTTATATTTTTAGCAGAAAATAACAAATTTCTTATTTTTTCTTGCACAACATTTACCCCTAAATCCACATTTTTACATAACTTTATGATGGCATCCAAACAGTGGTTTCCAAGAAACATTTCTTCGGCACCACAAATGATGAATCAGTTGTGAACTCACGGCGTGCTTTTATTCTACCATTGCACATTAATTTTCGGTTTTGTAAAACACTTTGAAAAGCTCAGGATATAGAAGTTTTTTTTTTTTTTTGATATCAGGAACGAACTCCAAGTTCTAAAGCAGGAAAAAGGGATTTTTATTATCCTACAAATTAAAGCAGTTTTTCATGCTCAAGAGTTTGAAAATAAACTGTCAGAAGTCGAAAAGGAAACCTGGCTTTCACAATTTGAAAAAAGTCATATTACTCGGTGTGCATTCATATGGAAAGTGAGTCTTCTACAAAAATGGTACGTGATGGACCATTTCAGTGCTGATACATGAATCAAGCATGTTTTCGGTATACATAACACCTCACAATATCTAAAGGAGACAAATAGTACATTCTGTGTAGAACTATTTTCATCTTTTGAACATTAATTGTAAATTTTTAATGTGAGAGGAAACGGTAATCATAGTTTAATTATTTTATAGAAACTCTTCTCACAAAGTTATCATATAGTAAAGTTTTTAACATTACTACAAGTCAACAAAAGCTCAATTTCAAGACATTTTTTAAAAGGACTTAAACCAGTCCTAAAATTTGTATGTAGTAAAACATAAACAGGGTAGTGAATATTGCAACTTGGAAAAAATTAAAAACTTTGCAACAATATATTGTTCAGTTTACCCTTACTCACAGTCGACATTTTTTATACAAAGCATTTTTACCACAGAAAAAAATGCCTAAATATATTTGATAGGACTTTTTAATGCTCAATATATGTAAATGAATTCAAAGGTAGATATATACAGGGGTGCCCACAGGGGGGGATTATGGCGCAAGTTGTGACATCAAAATTTTTGGGGGGGATTTTTTAAAACTAATTTATTTATTTACTTATTTGTTTAAATTATTTAATGATTTTTTTAATAAAACTATTCATTAATTAATATTTTCAATTTAAATTAGTTCTTTTATTTCTTTATTATTATTTATTTATTTATTTTGTATGTGAGTGTGCTTGAAATGTCTGGGGGAAGAGAAAAAAAGTGATTATGTTCTATGCATAATTAGTACTTTTAGAAAACTAATAACAAATAAAAAATAAATAAATATTTAAAAGAATAAATAAATAATATTTAAAAAATAAATAAATATTAAAAAAATAATATTTTTAAAAATAAAATAAAAAAGAGAGGTAGAAATAAAAATAAAAAATAAAAATTTTAGGGGGAAATTTGCGCCATTGAGCTTGGAGGGGGGATGGGCACCCCTGGGTATATATAGATTAACAGCCAAACATTCTTTATATTCAAAAAGTTTTCTGACGTTATACTCACCTATCCTCGTCAGATTTGTTTGACTCAGAAGTTGATTCACTTGCTGAAAAAAAAATATAAATACAAAACAGTGATAACTATCTATTAGGGATTTCTTTGTATATATTAGTTTATTTTAAAAATTAAAGAAGAGTTTTATGTTTAAAAATTAATGAAGAATTTATGTTTCATAAAGTTTTGTTTTTTTTCCAGAGGGCTGAGAAATCTTATAGTGTGACAATGGTAGCAAATAATTTTCAGAAAGAATGGTACTAAATACAAGAAAGTGCAATTTTAAATTTTTCTACATTGTTTATATTTTTTATTTCCTTCTAAAATCTGAGGCAATTCATCAACTTTCTCAAAAAGCATGAATTATATATGTGTCAAATATCTATTTTTTCTTTAAAAGGTGCAGAGCGAATTAGGGATGCACCGAGTAGCACTTTGGCCGAGTAGCCGAGTACCGAGTACTCGGCCTTTCACTACTCGGCCGAGTACCGAGTTGCCGAGAACCGAGTACCAATTGTTTTTAAAAAAATCATTGACATTCAGCGGTACAGGGTTAGAAATCATTACAAAATTTTACTGGTCTTCTCGAACAGTGAACAGGAATATATACTGGTTAACAGACAACATCACTGGTCCACCTTAAACCATTAATCACATTTTTTTCTTCAAAAAAATGTGGTCCTTGGATTGTTTATTATTTTTATGGTGATTCATGATGAGTTTTACTGGTCTGGAACCAATGGACCAGCAGTAAATTCGAACCCTGACATATGAACTGATCATTGGAATGGACCTCTATATGATAGTTCTTAGAACAAAAATCGCACTGAATTTAACTTATGCATTGTTTAAAATATTTTATTTATTTTGTCAAAAATTTTAGAAAAAAATTATTTTTAAAATGAAACTACATTAAATGAATAAATATAAAGTATCAATTAAGTTGGAATTATATTAATCTATTATTGATTAGTTCTAATTCTCTAAACTTGAATAATTTTTAAAAGCTTTTGGGGATATTAAAATGACTTAATTTTACTTCTCTGTGTTGTCATCACTATGCCACAAGTTTGAATCTGCAAAACCATGATTTTAAAAATTCGTAATCTAAATTTTTAAATGATTAGAAATATATTGGAACATGATTGAAAGTTTCTTTTTAATGAGTTTATTAATATTCATCTTAAGGATCACTTCGACTGTTCCTGACCAAAGGTAAGTTACTCTACACCAATATGCGATAAGAAAAAAATTACATTTGCACATTCTAAGTTAATTATTTTACTGATTTGGTATTATAACTTTTAAAAAATTATACGTAGAATTCAGTCATATTTCACAAATATATGAATTGTAAATGATTGCATTATATATATATTTGCATATTTTTAATTATTAAAAAATGTCTTGAACTATTCAATTTTCTACAACTACTCGGTATCGGCCGAGTTCCTGATCCAAATTTGGCCAAGTACCGAGTACTCAGCAAATTGGCCGAGTACCGAATATTTACCGAATACTCGGTGCATCCCTAGAGCGAATCAGTGGTGGGGTGAAGGGGATAGATAGAGGATCCCATACCTACTAAAAATGAAGACAAAAAGTAAATATATACATAATTGTGCATCCTACTACTGTAGATATGCATATAGATGAGCTCTCTCCCATCCTCCCCATACACACACATTGAAAAATTTCTTACCCCTAAATTGAATCATGAATTAACATATAAAAACCCTTGAAAACATTAGATTTTCTGTCATTCAATTCATACACTTCATTCATTTAAACTCTTTTTTTTTTCATTCCTCATTTCAACTGAAGTGATGATTTCAAAAGGGTGATTTTGATTATAATTTAGGACCAGTGTTTTGTCTACAATCAGCCGTTAAATTTATTTTGCATTTTAAAGTCTAAACCATGACAGGACACTAAAAATTTCAATGAAATTTAAAATAATTTGCCAAACAAGCAAATAAAGCCAAAAAATAAAATGATTCGTCAAATAAAGATTTTTAAAAAAGCTCTGCTTACTATCACGCAAAGTTCCATTAAAATTGAAAATAACTTACCAGAATTCTTTACTAAGTCAGAAAAAACAATACATTTTCTATCAAATTTAAAATTAAATTATGAAGAATTAAAGTAGCAACAGCAATTACAACTATGCCAAATTGTTCAGTAAATTTGGCATATTCCAAGTTACAATAATTCCCCTAATTAATTAATAACGACCCTGTTTCAATTAAGAGAATTCATGGATAGGATTCTTTCGGGAATTCGAAAAAAAAAACAGAAAAGAGAAAACAGATTTATTTGTTGCTAAATTTTATTGTAAATAATTAGCTTTTAATTTTGACATTTGAAAGGACATACTTACACTCCGAATATGATCTAGCAAGGACATTATGAAAGTCAAATGTTGAACATAGTCTATCACTACTTTTAGCACAAAAAATATTAATGAAGTTGCAACTCGCACCTTTTTTGAAAGCTTGCGGTGTGGAAGAAAAATTATACAAGGAATTCGTGTTCAGGAACTTTAACCTATGATTCAAAACACTAAAAAAGACTCTACTTCTTTGCCACATTTTTGAACTTTATCTTACTTATTAATACCACAATTAGAATAATTATTCAAATGCCAATTCAATGAAATAAACTAAAATAACCAGCTTGTGCAACTTCATTTGTACCCTGGTTTACGATTTCAAATTGTAAACAACTTCTTATCGCAGTTAAATGGATACAGTTAAGTTCATTGTAGAGAGACTGGAGTGACAGAAGCTGGTAAACCTCATAATATTTTACCGAGGTATAAAATTATGAGGCATAATATTATATTAGAGGTATAATATTATGATTATTTATAATAATACTAGCTTAATACCCGGCGTTGCCCGGGTGCTTATTAATACAACATAGCATTCAGGGAAAAAAAGTTTGAAAGATTTCTATTCATATGGGTATAAAATAATTTGCATCAATCTGTCTCTTAGGTACAAACTTTGAAAAAAACTAAAATATTACAGAAAATTAAACGTTTACAGAAAAATAGTCTTATCAAAAGGTGAAAATTAAAGATAAATGTTGTCTGTGCTTTGCCGCGTCCACTGGCATGAAATATATGCACATGGAAGTGAAAAAATTGCATCAATTTCACCCGCCAAATTTAAAATATTAACTTTTCTCTATTAACTGTTCCCACCTACAAAGTAAAAATTATTATAACTCAGAAATAAATCTGTTTCTCGTTCTGAAGGCTTATCTCCATTACAGACGCAACTGTCGTCGCATTGCAAATTTGAAATTCAAATCCGTGGCTCTTTTTATAAAGTCCACATGAATTATGATTGTTTTTTACTTATTTCAATGCTAAAAGGAAATAGGTGAGCCTTAAATTGAAAATTCATTACTTTAATCGTAATCATTGTTGGAAAATACTCATATTTAAAAATCTTAAATTTCATCAATTTGAATGCTAAAAGGCCTATCTCGATTACAATATAAATAGGCTAGATTCCTATAAAAGGGTCATTTTTTGACAAAAAATTTAAATTTGAGCTTTTTAGATTTTTTAAAATTTCAAGACCCCGCCTATGAGAATTCTAGGGCATCAAGGAACCTCTGTGTCAAGTTTGATGAAAATCTGACGCAAACTGTGGATTTGTATAGAGAACAAGTATATATATACATACACTCATTTTTATAGATATAGATAGATAATAAAACTGCAAGTTTATTTTGATTGCTCTCTTTCAAAAATACGATGCTTTGAAAATTTCGGAGTAGTTGAATGCAATAAGGTGGGTGTAATTTTTTTAAAGTATTTTTACTTCCTTTTACGTAGTAAAGGAAGTATTGTGATCGCGAAAAAAAAATCACTCAAATTTGGGTCTAAATTTTGATTTTGCTCACCCCTGCATGAATGTTAAGTCGTTTTTTCGACCTGTCAGCACGTGCATATGTACCTGCCAACATATAACCAGCCGAAAAATCATTTTCAACCACCCCCGAGTTAATTACGACGAGTTTTCTCGTGACGTCTGTATGTGCGTATGTGGGTCGCATAACTCAAAAACTAAATGCCATAGAAGCTTCTAGCTCAGTATGTAGGCTCTGAGGATGGTCTAGTTGTGCACCTCCCCTTGTGGTTGCATTTGAATGTTCCCAAGGGGGTGTTTTACCCCTTTTTGGGGGTAAATCAGTGTTAATTTCAATGCAGACTAGGGTGATTCAAAAAATATTTTTTTTGAATTTCTCTGGTCTTACCCCGCAGTTTTTTTACACTATTCATGAATGTGATGTATATAAAATTTTAGCTCAATTGAATAATATTTAGAGGGCGCTCAACGCGATCGAATTCTGTTGAAAATTAGCAATTTCGAGAGTTGGAGTATATAGCTTCATTACCCGAAATATTATTCTTCATATGAAATGGAATAACTTAAAACGTTAGTTTACTCTACTAAGTAATTAATCAATAAAATAATAGCTTAAAGTGAGTTGTAACGATTACCCCCCCCCCCCCGCTCCAAAGCTGCATTATCTCTTATCTGAGTTTGGGTAGAAAATGCAGCTGCAAGCTCGGGCTGCGGTTTCTGTTTTCTTTTCGGTTGTTTGAGGTGTATGAGTTTATTTGGCTAAAACACCTAGCATCCACTCTAGACAGGGCCCAGTATAAGTGACAGAAAGCCACTTTGACAGTACAAAGTATGGGTCAAAATGGGGAGGATTTGACAACGTCCATAAAACGGTAAATGCAAACTATTCGCTCTGAATTGGCCGTTAACTTACAAAAGTCGTTTAAATCTAGGACTTCCTTTGATAATTCACTGGAACGAAACACTTATGCAAAATATATTGGGAAAATGAAGGATGATTGGCGGGTTTCATACCAGTATTAGTATCAGGACCACAAGCATTGATGATTTACTTCTGGGTTCTAGTAAGTTAGTCAGGCATTGGAATTGCTACGGAAAATGCTGCTATACGATAACCAGTTAGATAAATGGGAACTTACTGAGCTCGTACGTGGTATGTGTTTCAATACGACATGCATTGCCGGTACTAAAGTTGGAGCATGTTTGAACTTGGGAAAAAAAAAACTAGGGAAGCAACTTTTATATTGTGCTTTCCGCCATTATATTTTAGACATTGTGTTTTCTGCGGTATTACAACCAAAATCTATTCTACTCTTGGTCTCTCGGTATTTTAACCGATAAACCAAGAAATAAGTAGAATTGGGGTATTTGATTGCGTGCAATGTCAGATGTGATGTTCACGCAATTGCGTGGAACCATCCACTGCCATTGGGTCTACAATACTGCTTTTTAAGCGGTTTTAGCAATCATAATCCAGAATAAAACATTCTAATTTTAAACCTGGAGTGAGGAAGGATGAGATTGAGGAGTTGGTAGCACATTCAGAGCAACGTGCAACTAGTAATGGAAGTTGCGCAAAGTTAACTTCTGATGACCCATGTAAAAGAAGTGTCCTAGGAAGATACTAGAGCTTAGTGCGATTTTCTTGAGCAGAGCACCTTCTCTTGGTGTATGTTTTCGTGTCCCAGGAGTGGTTCCTCGTGTTATATCTGTGTTAAAGATTCTTTATGGCTTCAAGTTATGGATATTTCCCAACCAGTTCAAACTTGCAGCTGGACAAACAAAAGGTATTCGTAACATATGAATGTGATTTCTTTCACATTCTTATCGTTAATGGGAAAGAATATCTAAGAGCTGGGTTCCCAGCAACCCTTTTTGTGCAAGCACTAAGAAATGATTTGGAATATTTTTAGCGTCCTTATTCATGTAAAGAAGAAACTCAAAATATATCAGCTGTTTGATCCTGAGCATTCGAATCTTTAAGATAGCTACCAAGGCTTTATACTACCAAAGAAACTGAGGATTGTAAACGACAATACGGAGCGTGGCATGGCCCTTATTGAAGCATTTGTTAAGACTATCACTAACGACGAAAAACAAAGACAGTGTCTTCTTCAAGTGGTACAGGAACACAGAAATGGTTTCAAAGTTGCAAAAAAGTAACCTTAAAAAGTATTGCAAGAATTAATGAGCGAATTACTATATATTTAATGTATTTAAATTTGTTTTTTATATTTTTTCCGTATTTGATTAGTTTTCATACTTTTCTGCATTTCACTGGTTTTTCAGATATATAGTTCATTTTGTGATTGCACTCTTTTTTTCTTCGGAGATATAAAAAAGCAATAAAGTAACTTTATTATTAGGGTAATTCCATTGTGACTAACATAACATTTAGAGTAAATTTTTAATCTTTCTTTCTGTGTGTGAGCCTTATTTTTGTCACAATACCAAAAACAAGGTGTTATTCTTCTCCGCATAGATGAGTTGTTTAAGTTAATATACAAAAAGAATAATATTAATTTCATTTTTGGCAGTTAGAGGACATTTTGATCAACGTGACTAACATAACAGATTTGAAACAGATCTGTTATGTTAGTCACGTTGATCAAAATGTCCTCTAACTGCCAAAAATGAAATTAATATTATTCTTTTTGTATATTAACTTAAACAACTCATCTATGCGGAGAAGAATAACACCTTATTTTTGGTATTGTGACAAAAATAAGGCTCACACACAGAAAGAAAGATTAAAAATTTACTCTAAATGTTATGTTAGTCACAATGGAATTACCCATTATTATTATTTGCGTTCGCATTTGTGCCACTATCACAAAATTTGAAGTACTCCTAAATGTAAATATAGTTTACTAAAATTTTGGGCGAATAATTCAGTGTATATAAAGGGCCTAAATAAGACGGTAAGACGAATAAAAATACAAAGGCTAATTTTTTCTATAGATATCATTTACGAATTTACGATCACGTTTTTGTCAATATCACGAAATTTCAAGGCGTTTGAGCGACCTCTAAATATTAATATATTTTGCCAAAATTTTGCACAAATAATCAGTGTATATAGTGGCACAAAATAAGAGGGTAAGACGCACAAAAATACAAAGTTTATTTTTTTCCATACATTTCTGAATCACCCTAATGCAGACTCAAGTGATATGAACTGGCGCGACCACTTGGTGATATGTCGCCAAGCTTTTGGTCGCCAAGTGTTTGACGCCAACTTGGCGACATATTGCCAAGTTGGCGACAAATTTGGCGAAAAAATATTTTTTGAATTTGGGTGGAATTTGGCGCTATTGGCGATATTTCGTGAAAATCCACTGAATGATGTTAAAATCGGCGATATTTAGAAAATGAATCATTGTAAAACATTTGTTTTCATTGTTTCGTGGCAAACTAGGGGTGTAAATGTTCAAATTGCTATCTTGCTCACTCCTAGCACTATTTTAACACTAAGGCATCTACAAAGAAATTTACACGTAAAAGGAAGTAGTAGTAAAGTAGGAAGTAAAGGGACCCATACCAGATTTTTTTGTTTTGTTTTGGACTGTACTCACGTCACATTTAAAAGACAGGTGATGTTAAAACATCTTTAGCAGACGGTATTGAAACATTTTTCTAACGTTTCAATATTATGCTTTTGTGTTGAATCTTTGAAACAACGTGTTGAAAAAGTTACCTGCAAAATCGACACCATTTGTCAACCTTTAGCAACGCACTGTAACGTAAGAGTAACGTTTCATTGTTACTTGGAAATGAAATTCAGAATGCTCGTGAAAAATTTATTATATTACACGCTTTTTGTTTTGATACAAAAAAAAAAACATTGAACAGAACAATTAAAATCAAAAACGTCAAAAACAGATCCCAAAATTAATAATTTTGGATATGAAGCCCAGGGGCGTAAGAACCTAGGGAGCTGGGGGAGCTCGGGCTCTCCCTGGAATATTTCAGACCGACTCGGCTCCCCCGGAAAAATTCGCTTGGTCCAACCTTTTGTAATATATTTTTTACGTCAAACCTGGTTTCAAAAATGTGATATTTTTCCTAGGAAATTCACACAATAAGCAGAGCAAAGACAGGGGGAAGTCAGAATGGCTCTTGTTCTGAACTTCATCAAAAATCATCTAATTTTCACCTCTTTTTAGAACAGTTCGTTTTTAAAGCCTTATGCAAAAGTTTTAAAGCAAAACAGCTCAAATTTTTTGACTTATTTTATCTTGGACATTATTAATAAACACAAGTTCAGCATTATTTCTTTAAAAAATGCTTTGAATATTTCTAATTATTTTACTCTTTAAAAAATGGCGTGAGAGATCCACTTACCTCCTAGGAAGGGGTAAGTGGGCCAGGCCACCCTCCATTTATTTACATTTAAAGTGAGCATATTTTGGAAAGGGGTTTGTGGGTTCTACCTAACAAAGTACGCAAAATTTTAGAAGGGAATATTTTTCTATAAATGAATCAATTAATGAGA